>JASDQU010680639.1:42311-86814 GCA_032191745.1 Picea mariana
CTACACTCATTCACTTGAACTAATTCATCAAGCTTATTTTTTAAACTTTAATTAAATATATGATTTGTAAAATATAAATCTTAAAAAACAAATATATATATTTAGTTAATTTTATTTCAATAAATAAGTATTTCAATCAAATATCTTTAGTTAAATACATTAATTATTTTGGCTATTTATCAAAGATACCATTTATAAATATGACCAAAAAATAACATGAGCACTTGTTGTAAAACTTATTGACTATTTAATTAATTTTGGGATAACAAATATTCGATTTGAATCTTCCCAAATAAAATGTACAAATTTACATCCAATATTATATATGAAAAAGTAGAGAAAATTTAAATTATATCATCAAAAAGTGTTAAAAAATAATGAAGCGGAACACATTTCACCTTTCATGAATGCTTTAATAGTATAACTTCCATCACAAGTATATCAAATTATATGAACAAACCACAAAGGGAAAAAAAATGAAGTGGAATACATTTCACTTGAACGAAGAGTTTAAATAATTTATTTACTTAATACTAAGTTAGCTTTGCCAATTTCAAGCGTGAGAAAGATTAAGTTGATTTAGCAAATTACTACAAATCACCCTTTTTAAGAGTGGTGAGGAAAACAAGGTGGAAGGAGCCTGTGGAGTTCTTTTCGGCACTAGAGGAACCTTAGAGATAACCTTTTCTTGGTGTTTTGGTCTCGTTACAAACAATCATAGCCCTTCAAGAACTTAATCTTAACAAAATGTCTCTACTTTGTAACCTTGTTGCATGCATTTTCCACAGTTTTTACTAATATAATATCTCCAAGCTTTTTGTGAACAAGTTTTTGTGAAAAAAAAGAGAGTGATGAGGAGTACAAATATTTTGTTCGAACAATTGTCAAAGAAAGCAGTTTCAATAATTTATTAAAAAAAGACTTAATTCTAAGTGAGCTTTGTGAAAACAATAATTTATTAAAATGGCTTAGTTCTAAGTTAGCTTTGTGTATTTCCATGAAGATAATTTAGCATGAAAAATATCAAGACGATTTAGTATGAGAAACATTAAATGCAGAGAAGGTTTTTCATATAAAAGACATTATAACTTTTAAATAACTCTTCTAATATATAAGCACGTGAATCATATGAAGTGTTTTTTTAATTGAAGTTCGATTTGTGTCATTACGAGATTTTGGTTCACCCTTTAGGTTATCGATCAATGGGTAGTAGATAAGAAGATTATGAGTTAGTAAGTTAAATAATTAAGTCATAGGAAAATCTCTCAAGAGAGAATAACTTCGAGGAAGAGAAAGATATGAAGCCATGGATGAGACATTGTTTAACTTTTGGGAGGATAAATTCAAGAATTATGAAGGGAAAGCTTTGAATCCATGTATGACATATTGCTCGACTATTTGGAGGATTTCTTAGAAGATAGGGATATCTTTATTAGGGGTTATGTTTTTTCTAGTGATTATCAATTGGGTAAGGGTTTTAATGAGGCTTTAATCTAGGTGCAAAACTTAGGGTTTAACTACCCAAAGTCCCACAATATCTAATTGAGGTTGAGGTCACCTGATGGAGGAGGGTATGGTGGGTTTATCAACTTCCTTTATGAAATGTTCAATGTAGAGGTACTTTTGCAAGTTAATAGGGCCAATGTTCGTTCCAACATTTATGCATCACAATATATAGAGTCTTTTCCATCATCTTCCTCCTTCATCAAGGCTATTCACAGACTGATAATGGAATTATGTTAAAGGAGAACCAAGTCTTCCAAAATATGAGGTGTAGGTTTGTCAATCCACCGAAAGAGTTTTATAAACATAGATGATTTTAGGGGATAAATTTCGCCAATGGGCTAATTTTTGTGGCTTTTCCCCAAAAAAGATTCGCTAATTTCCATTTTTTCTAAAAACGATTTTCCCAAATTCCATAGAATAAAATTATTTTACCTTGAAAATCACCAAAACTTTATAGAAACTATATAGAATGCTTAGAAATTTGAATACTTTTACAAAACTATCATGACACATTTTACATTTTTCATATTAAGGACTAGTAATATTAGTCCATGTTTCTACATTTTGATATAAATTTTCATCCTTAAATTTATCCATGTTTAGAAACTAGACTTGATGCTCCAATACAAATTCGACATAGTTAGGGATAGAAAGTTGCATTATTCTTCACCTCAATTTGAAGAATCAAGGAAACAAAAGGATGAGGTGAAGTCTTGAAAATGAGGTCGCAATCAGAAGTGCATAAAACAAAGAATTCAAAGAGTAAAATTGGTATTAGGGGAAGATGTAAAGATGCACCAAGTATTTGAGTTAGCTAATCAAGCCTTAATAGGTAGTTTATTTGAGCATAAGGTGCCAAAGGCCTTTGTAAAGGGGTGGATGGAAATGGAGTGGGAACCAATCATAGGTTATGTTCTACTGTTTCATGTGTTGGTTTGGGGCTGGTTGGTTTTTATTTTTAAGAAGGAGAGCGATGCACATAAAATTTTGAGCACAAGACGGACATGGGTTAACGTGGAACTACTACTCAAAATGTGGAGTCATTTCTTTGACCCTAGGCTTGAAAATCACTAGTTCAAGCACTTTGTTTCAAACTCGCCATTCTCCAATTGTAATTTTGGTTTGAAGATGTTTTAGGGGTATTGGGAATTCAATTGGTTCCTATGTAGAGGTGAATTATAGTTTCAAAACCTCTAATATATACTATATTGCCTAGATTTGGTTGAAGCAAATCTTAGAGAGGGCCATGAGAGGGCGTCGTATCTTAAATGGTGATTGATCTCAAGGCCCAAGGGTAGAAAACCTTTCCAAGTATTGTACTAAATAGGGGTCCTCTTTCATTGTGTAAGGTGCCATGCTTATGGCCTTGTGGTTTTGGATTGTTCTTTGAAATTGACTAAGAAAGTATGGAGGAAGAAGTAGGTATAAAAATCCTTGAATCAAAGTGGAGGGAACCTAGACTTAGAATTTCATGTTTTGAAGATCATGGGAAAGGCAGGTGAAGGAAGCTCAAAGGAAACTTCCCCTTTTCCTATAGAGAAGAGGGTTTTGGTCAAAGAAGGGGGAAGAAATGCTTATTTCTAAGGAATCTTATGTTGAGGTTATGCCTAAGGATATTGAGCAGATGGTACTAGGCCCTGAAGGACCGCCAAAGGACATGGTTACATTCCCTCCATTCATGGATCCAAGATCTTTGGTAAGTGTATTTCAATTCCTCCTAGTATTGTCTTTCTTATATATTGGATGGATTATATGGGGAGTGAACTAAGTTCAAATATAACCAATCTAGCAACTCTTTCCCCTTTATCTCTGAAATTTGGGAGTTTTGGTAATATGGAAGGTCTTATCTTCAGACCTATTGTAAGGGACGTAGTAGGTAAGGAGTATTAAAATATTGATCTTGTTAGGATCTCTCAAGGAAAATAGAGTGTTTGTAATGTTTATAGGCATGTGTTTTGTGAATATCCACCCAACTCTATTACATTCTCAAGATATTCTCATAGAACTAAGAAATTAAGGGTTGGAAG
This sequence comes from Picea mariana, assembly GCA_032191745.1. Taxonomy (NCBI): domain Eukaryota; kingdom Viridiplantae; phylum Streptophyta; class Pinopsida; order Pinales; family Pinaceae; genus Picea; species Picea mariana. The sequence goes on from JASDQU010680639.1 coordinate 45,845, forward strand.
GGTAGAGTCTAAGAATCAAGGTGGGATTTGTTTGGATGAATCAAAAGGGTGAGTAAATGGAGGGAGGGGTTGAAGGTCTCATATGTCATTACCTCAAAGAAAGTTAAAGAAGGAAATACACTAGGGAAAATAAAAAACATCCATGAGGCTCTTGGAGTTCATGTCTTGGAGGAGGGTTTATCATAATTATTATGACTTTCAGTGTGAGAAGGTTATGTATACCTACAAAAAAAATTCCCCATGAGGGTTTATCAAATTCCATAAGATTGATGTGATATTATTATAGGAGATGATAGGGAATGGGGGAAATATTGGTGGGGAGCTTTCAAAATTATTGGAGGATTGAGATTTCATTTCAATCAACTTTGTAGGTAGGTTAAGGGGCTTGATTATAGGGTGGAAGAAACATACTATGAGGCTAAATGGCTATTTTTTTCTTGATTCGAGAATTGGATAAATATTCATCTCCTTGGAGCTTGGGGACGAGGTTTTTGTGATGAAAATTTATCAACCTTATGAAAATATGGTGGATTTATGCAAGAGCCTTGTTTATAGTGATGCTTTGAGAAGACACAATCTTATTTTAGGAGGTGATTTAAAGTTTACCCTTAGTACCATTCAAATTTGGGGAAGTGTTGCAAGGGTAGATCCTCTGGGAAAAAACTTTGTGAACAAATTGGAAGCAATTGATTGGGTTGATATTTATCCCATCAAGATCTCTCTAACATGGATGAATTTAATAAGACCAATTTGGTAAAAGGATTAACTGCTTTCTTATCTCAGAAGATTTGGTTCATGAAAAATCCAATATTAGGTCATGGATTAATTTTGGAGGGGACTCAAATAATATGTTTGTGCTCTTTCAAATTGCAAAGGAGTATTTTAAGTCCCCAAGCCCTTTTGAATTTATTTCTTCTTGGCTAGAGAATGGGGGTTTTGTAATTCTAGTAAAAAAGGAGTGGAAATATTATGGTGTGTCTAAAATAGAATCAACAAGTATTCAACTTGCTCAAAACATTGAATTTGTCAAGAAGGTGGTGTCTTCTTGGAATCATAAGAAAAGGTTCAAGGGTGAAAATGATATGGTTTCTATAAATTTCAAAGTGTTGAATATTATGGCCAGGATACTGAAGAAGGAATCAACAAGTCCTTAAAACAAATCCTAAAGGTGTTAGAGAAAAATAAGACGAAGCTTCTTGCATGTTAAGAGGAAATATGGAAAATGAAAAGAAGATCTTTATGGCTCTCTAAAAGAGATGATAACATGAAAGTTTTTTCATAAATTGTAAATTACAGGAAGAATAAAAATACTATCTAGGAAATCAATATGAATGATGGATCTAAGGATATTTTCTTTAAATACATTACTAAGTTAGGAGTGGAGCAATTTGTTCATATTCTTAAAGAGGATGCTAGGGTTAATATTGTTGAGATTGTGAAGATGACGTCCTCTTTCCTAGTTCCATTGATGAGCTAGGGAATGAGGGACTTATGGAGGAAATTTCAAAATAAGAATTGTAGTTGGTCCTTCGTATATTTCAAAAGGAAAAGAGCCATGGGCTTGACGAATGGACAATGTAGTTTTTCCTAGGGTTTTATAAATTGATAAAAGAATATTTTTTAAGGGTGGTAGGGGAATTAAGGATCACTAGAAAAATGATGGACCTTCAACTCCACTTGTATAGCCATTAACTATAAAAATGAAAATATTGATGTTGTTGATGAATTTAGGCCCATCTCTCTATGAAAATACATATATAAAATCGATATTTCATCATTATTCAATCATGATTGTTTGTTTCTAAAAACAAACATCACATTACATCACTATACCAACTAGTCATGGATAAGCATGGATCATAGCCGTAAATCAATATATTATATATCCTTTAATCACAAGAGATAAGCACTATGCCAATTGATAATGATAATGCATAGATTATAATCATAAAGTGATACATTAGTTATACCTCCTAGTCAAATGGAATAACAAGCCACATGCAAGTAACATTAATCACTTAAAGTTCTTGTATTCAAGATAACAACATATAGTAGTCAAAATGTTAAGCAACCATATATAATAATCCCATGAGATTAAAATTATATTCAACACATAGTTTTAGTATCCACAAAAATGATAATTCCCACAAGAAAAGTAAGAACTCAAGATGCATGAATTAGAAAGGATGTCCACCATTTATATTAAGGGAAAATAAATAAGCAAAATGCACCAAAAAGTGGCATTACATATTTTTAGCATTAAACTCGTTCTTACCCTTCTACCATTCTTTTTGCTCAATCTTGATGACATGAAAGTAAGTATATCCCAGTGAATATATGCCCAAACATTATTTTTTCTATTTATATGTGTTTTTGTAGGATGTTGTAGTATTTTAGAACTATGAATGGAACCAAATTGCAACCCACTATTGGCACCCAACGTTTTGGGTAGGTTGCGTGCACACATAGATTGGTCATGCATGCACATTATTTTTTCATGCAGACATTAGCAGCTGTGTGACAGATAGAATAAGGTGTGTGTGCCAATCAAAGTCACATATTGAGCGATGGAGATCAAAATATATTGCATGCACACCGAGTCAGAAGAAGATCTTTGGGAATATTCTTGAACATTGAACCTAGACAACACGATAGATCATGGGGTAGATGATGGATGAGCTGTAAAGTTTGTTAGGACTATCATGCTCCAAGGAGATTACATGAGATGCATGCAGACAATAGAAAAGTGTGGAACTGGCGATCACTAGAGAAAGTGGAGCAGAGGAGAAAAAGACAGAGAACTAGAGAAGATAAATGAGGAAAATAGAAGCAATAGAAAACAAGAAGAGTATGTCTGAAGTCTAAAATAAGTCAGTCTGAGTTTTGTATGAGAATTATTTTGCGTTTTTGTAATATTTTTGTAGGAATATGGAAAGTCCTACTGAGATTCTGTGATTGAGTCAATCCAGTAGAGAGTAGAGTATGAACAAAGAGTGCATAAGCACATTGTAGTGCATGAGTTGTAGAATGGATCAAAGTGAAAAGTGTGATTCCCTTTTTAACGTGGATACGTCGATGTATGCATTTTGTTGTTTAATGAAGATAATCATAATATAAAGATTAAATTCTCTCTATAACTTGATTTGTTTATTCTGATTTTAATGGATGATTGTGTTAATGTTTTATGATGTTAGTTTTGTAATGGAGTATAATTGAATGTATGAATGTTTACCCAGGTGGCTTCCTTGGATGTTTTATCCCTTCATCTTCGACACAAGACCAGATGGTCTCTATGATTATCATGGCATCTCAGGTGAGACTTACTTCGGTCCTTGACCGAAGATTGATATGTCGACACCTTGGGTTTTTTTTGGTCAACTTTGGATGAACCATGGGTTATCAACCCCCCAATCATCACACCCCAACTATAGAGCAACCTACGGAGATGTCGCAAACTAGTTTTAGGGCATAATGCAACGATCAGGCATCGTCGTACCCTGCTTATGGTGCAACCTGCAATGACCTTCCTTAATAGGGTTTGTCAGAACAGAAAGTCAGTCACTCTCCTCATGAAGAAAGGATCTTTTTGGGAACATGAACACATGTTGTCAATGGATCACTAAGATGAACAAAATAATGTGTAACAATAGCTACTTGTCAAAGGTGCCTCCTTTGTTGGGAGTCATTGAAGAATCTAGGAAAAATGGTCCATTGTCTCATTACTTCGTTCTGTTAGGGATTCCTTGAGAAAAAACTTGATAAAATATTTTTCTTCATTGCCTTTCTTTATGTCTACCAAGGGAGGCTACCTAGATCGATAATGAAAATATTTACTAGGATTAGTTGGTTCAAGGTCCAACACCATTTACCTTAATCTCGTCCAGGACATGCACATAAAAATAATAGAGAGAATCTTTCTTTGTTACCATCGATCCAACTTGGATTGAGAACGAAATAAAAGAACATGTAGTATTGCAAAAATAATACAAATACAATATTGAAAGAATAATATCATAGAGAAAACCAAATAATATTAGTGAATCAAATGATAAAAAATATTGCAATATAACTAGCAATACAAAATGACTAGAATGGTGGTAGCTTATATGTGAGAAAAGATGTTATGTCTATGCTCATTTTCAAAAAAACATAACAAAAGAGGTTAACACTACATTTTATAATAATGACAAACTAACCTAAGAATAAGAAACCTTTAAATGAAATAAACCTAAACCTAGCATGATTTGGACTAAGTTGAGATAGATTTATCCAAGTTGTTTGAAAAAAAGTAAAGCCTTATCAAGAGTATAACCTTTTTCTCATTATTCTATTTTGGTGGTTGGAAAAAACATTACGAGAACATTACTAGAATGAATCATGTTTCTAAGAATTTGACTAACTACTCCCAAAAATCATGGTAAAATTTCAAATGCACTGGAAAATTGATGACCATCTCGTTCTATACCCACAGTATGCATAATTCTAAATTCAAATTTCTTTTGTAGCTCAAATATAGTTTCTCAAAATCTAAATGCACAAGCCTAAAACCTCCTTCTAATATAGCTTGGAATACTTTGTTGTGTGCAACAAAAATTTAGCACTCAAACTGAAACCTTTTCCTCCATAAAACCTCGGTATATGTCTGTGCGCTAAAAACTCCACTCGTCAATTCTCTTACTTCTACTCCTATCATCATATGACCAAGTGCTATAACCAGGAACTTAACATTATCAGGCCTTTATCCTTCTGTGAGCTATCAGACTCCTTCCTAGATTTCAAAACCGACCATTGATCATCACTGAAAGGATGATCTTTATCCTGCCTTGAACTACTCCAACTCTCAACCTTATTTTGTCAATCTATCAGAATCGAACAACATAGATTTGACGTCCACTTCTCCTTTGTATTGGAGACCCTCTATCATACTCCCATGAGTTTCCACACTATGAAACGTTATCTCTGATGGTCTTTCACCTCCTTTTCTGACTCTGAACAATCAAATTCTCTCTATCGTTGATATGTCATGAGATATAATGGTCACCTTATATGCTTCTGATGTGCTCCTTTGATGCAACATACTCACACATGGATGCCACATGTCAACTTCCTACTCGTTGGTTCCAATTGCTACGTGTATCCTGCTCATTTTTCCTCATCACTTCCATGTTTCCACTCCTCATTCACTGATTCCACGTCCGGGCTCTGTCAGCTACCACATGTCACTCTGGTGACCTGACACGTGTCTCGTCCTGAGACACAAATATATCTGACTCTAAATATGTCTCCACCATCTATCAGTGTCATTGTATCGAACTTCCTCCTATTATTAGAGTCCAATGGTCCTACTTTGAGCACCAATCAATTTCCACCATGCTTCTCCCTTAGCACTGATTTGTATCATCCCGAAAGGATCTCCATCATTCATCGTTATCCTTCTATCAGAGTTTTTTCAATGGTTGAACTCTGATAAACCCACTCCAACATTCAATGGGATGTCTCCATGCATCTTTTTCTGATCCCTCAATCTGAGATATTCTGAACCAATCTAATTCATTGATCAAGTCTCTTCTCTACTGGGCATTTTGATGTTCTATCACTCCGATAGTAAACCACAATCACATGTCACCATGTGTCTTCTTAAGGATTGTAGATCTACCTCACTTTGAGTAGATATTAGCCATTGATCTCTGCGATTCTCGTGCCAATCATCACCGTTTATTGGACCTCCCTTTGCGAAGTATTATCCAACTTTTACTCCAATATATTTACTCTAAAATCCTTGACAATGTCGCTTCATAATCCAAACCCAAAATGAACTCTAGTCGTAGATCTGGGTAGATCTATATCCATGATCTAATCCTGGTTGTATGTTCTTAACATGGGAAAGGTGAGTCTAGGATAATAATCGACGGTCGCGATCAACTGAAAATCTTGATTTGATGGTTGTTGTTCCTTCATGCCTTTATACAAAGGTTAAGCCATGTTTCGACCTTCACATAGAATGAGACTCGATCTATGTTGGTTCTGAATTCCACTGATCTAATTTATGAACTCAATCGGTCCATAATCACAATTGGGACATTGATCTCTCTAATGTTCGATGGTCGATTTCGATTTGACCTGCACCAAACACTCTAAGAAGAAGTTCTCATTGTTCATAGATTAAAAACTACACACTCACTCTTGTAGATAATTAACACACACACACACACACACAATTTATAGAGGTATTAAACCAACAATTCCATATAACACTCGAAAAAGAGTGATATCATTACTCAATCGTACAATAATTTACATACAAGTTACATAAGGCCTCTTAATGGCCTTTTCACATCTCCCTTTTTGGCTTGATTCTTCATTCAATTAGCCACCACTCATTCCCATAGGCTTACAATTTTAATACACAAAGACCTCTAAACCATAATTTGTTTGGACCATAACAATCATTCCTAAATTAATCTCTGGGATTTCTAAGATCCACAAAACCCTCCTGATATCTCTAACTTACCCCTAGGATCTCTCTAACTCTCACAACTCTCTCAAGATCTTATTAATAAGGAAAATTCAATTACATTCAATAATTTCAACCCAACAACCTTATCCTATGGAATTCTTCTAGAATTCAAACAAAACATAGGAAAATACAAATAATTCAAGATCCCCTTTGGTCTAGCCAAACAAAGTTATTTTTGGATGCAGGATGCTCCTACTTCAAAATCCCAAGGAACAAAAAGTGTTCATGATATCATGATCATGATTTCCATATGTTGGAATCCTCCTAGATCCCAAACTTTATACTGCTTCTCACCATTCACCTTGTTTCTTTGTTGTTTCCTTATTGTTGTCTGCAACCTTCCAGGATCCCATACTTTACTTTGTTTTAGTACAACATCTCTGCTTACTTTAGTGAGTTGTACTAGCATGTTGTGCTTCTTCTTCTTTCTCTGGTATCCCCTCTTGGAAACCTTCATTAACTACTTCCATAAATCCTCAATTTCCAATCTTGTCCTCTATTGGCACATACCATTTGTCTGATGCAAATTTCATACATAAAATTTGTATGGCTACTACCATATCTATGTATTCACTTCTCTGTTTGTCCTCGGCTTATTTAGAACACTGCTCACTAAATAAAATCTTATGCAAACAATATTTCATATCCTTAATTTGCATGCTCATTTTACTTGATTGCTCAATCAAACTGTGTTCTTAAAATTTACTAAAATGACATATTTGTTGCAAACAATTTATACCTTTATTCATGATCTTGTACCAATGATCTGTTGATATTGAGAGGGGGGTGAATCAATATCAATTAAAATTTAGAAACTTTTTCAACTTATACTTAAACCATTTAATTATATCCAATGAGAAATGAACAATAGTATAAGAGTTACACCAATACACCATGCACAATATATGAGAAATAATCAATAGTGATTGTTCAAGGGAAGTGATGACTTCCAAAGGTAGCTACAACTTCCAAATATAAATGGAGGGATAAACCTCCATGAGGAAGATACAATCTTCCAATATCAAAAGAGGGTTGACCTCTCCTTCCTTTCCCCTTCCTTCCACCCAAGAATATATGAGAGATAATAAAACTAAACATTAAATCATCACCATGAACCAACCATCACATAGAACCTGATAATGCTTCCTAAGACTTCTTCAACTTCTGCAATTATTCAATTATTGGAATACTATGGTCCTATATATAATATTACTCGATGTATTCTCTGAAACTCCTCCAAGTTTCACTCCTTGAATCCTCCCCAAAAAGAAGTTATAGAGAGAATGGTATACCTTATTCAATTTTGGTTTATTCAGGAGAGCGAACTTGTATAGAATACTCCACACTCAATATTTAACATCAAATTCTGAAACTCGCACAAAATAAAATAAAGCCTGTATTATTTCCAATAAAATTTATCTCACTTCATTTGGATTCTCTATGAATAAGGTATGATTATTTTACCTAGAACACCTATTTATTGACTAGCTTCAGGACTAGTCAAACACCCTATCTTCCACATAGTGTATCTCCAAAATTATAGTGAATAAAGAGCTGAATTTTTTACCATAGGTACCTTGATATGTGTTCTCAATACCATCTCAATTTCACCATCTGAATTGTTCTATAAATTTTTTTATAGAGAAAATGGTAAGATGACCTATAAATAACATACCTTAGAACACATCACCAAAAGACTTCATCCTCCCTTGAAATCCGGCCTTCTTTACTTATGATTTCCTCTGAAATTAGACTTGTATATAAAATGAATGTATAATGATATGTATTTATATCATTTATGTCACTTTCTTTTAACATTAGGGCCGACCTAGCACTTTCTTATTTTGTAATTATTTTCTTTAATTATATTTAGGGACAACTTGTATTTCCTTCTTCAATTCACTTTGTCATCTTCAAAAATTAATTTCTCCTCAACCATGAGGATTCACATGACGTGCCACATACCACAAAAAACAACATTATGTATACTATCTATCCATGGGTGTTGTATCTGCATGTGTATTGTCCTTCATGTCCAAATACCTTCATCAATCTTGCGGTCCAAGACCAATGACTAGGGTTGACATCAATGACAACAACCAATCTTCCAACAATCTACCCCTTTGTCATTCATGGAAACACTCATGCTCCCCATGTCATCATGATCCCAATTTATCTCCCCCTTTGACATCAATGGAAAAGGGTGGGGTTTCTCCCCCTAACTTTAATGGAAAAAGGTAACTCTCTTCTTTGTGGTTGCTCCCCCTAAACATATAGCACTGAATAAGACTTCATTTTTATGGTCTCTTTATTCCTTGTAGCTTCTTCGTGGTTTTAGGACGTATATGCTACTTGGTCTTCTTGTTGCAGTTGCAACCAATCTTCCTAAACCTTCTTCTTTGATTTTTCATATTTGTGAGTCAAATGTGAGAGTATATCCTTGATCACACATTTTACTAACACTGAGTAGATTATGCTTCAAGTCTTCAACCAATAGGACATTATTTTCTTTTACATTTTTTCTTCCAAGCTCTACTACACCTTCTCCAAGTATTTTTCTAGATGAGTCATCTCCAAATGCAACATTGCCACCCTTTCTCTTCAAGCTGATGAATTTGTCTTGATCCCCGGTCATGTGTGAAGAATATCCATTTTCTATGTACCATTCATCTTCTTCTTTACATTCTTCAACGGTCAATGCTATTCGACAATCTTCATTGTTTGGAATCTCTCTCCTTCTCCATACTATGGTTGGCATAGGGACATCTTCATTCATATATCTGCAATCTCGTGCTTTGTGACCAAGATAATTACATTTGTAACATATAATATTTTTGTCCATCAATGGGGAAAATGAATTATAACTTCTATTGACAAATCCATGATTATTTCCATATCTTCTATTTACACCATTCATTTTTCTTGCATAGTTGTTCCTTTCATTGATTCTGCAATTAATTGCCTTATGTCCAAATTTTTTGCAAGTATAACAATGAACAAGAAAGAAATTTTGACACCTGGGAGTAAGTGACCTTCTTTGTGATGTAGTCCATATGGGTTCATGATATACTCTTCTGTAGTTTCCTTCATATTGACTGAAGCTTCTTTGATTCTTGAAGGTAGGAGGTATTCTTGGATATTCATCTCTTTTGTAATCATTCCTTCTTTCTGGTATCCTGGTCCACTTCTCATATCAAGAGAGGGTTGACCTCTCCATCCTTTCCCCTTCCTTCCACCCAAGAATATATGAGAGATAATAAAACTTTACATTAAATCATCACCATCAACCAACCATCACATAGAACCTGATAATGCTTCCGCAGACTTCTTCAACTTCTACAATTATTCAATTATTGGAATACTTTGATCCTGTATATAATATTACTCAATGTCTTCTCTGAAACTCCTCCAATTTTCACTCCTTCAATCCTCCCCAAAAATAAGTTATAGAGAGAGTGGTAGACCTTACTCAATTCTGGTTTATTCAGGAGACCGAACTTGTACAGAATGCCCTGCGCTCAATATTTAACATCAGATTCTGAAACTCGCACAAAATACACTACAACATGTAGTATTTCCAATGAAATTTGTCTCACTTCATTTGGATTCTCTATGAAGAAGTTATGGTTTTTTAACCCAGAACACCTGTTTATTGACTAGCTTCAGGACTAGTTAAACACCCTATCTTCCACAGAGTGTATCTCCAAACTTATAGCGAATAAGAGATGAATTTTTTACCACGTGTACCTTGATATGTCTTCTCAATACCATATCAATTTCACCATCTGAATCGTTCTAGAAAAACAGCTATAGCGAAAATGGTAAGATGACATGTAAATAACATACCTTAGAACACATCACCAAAAGATTTCCTCCTCCCTTGCAATCCGGTTGTTGGCACCTGGCTAAAGTGGGAAGAAGGATGATCGTGGGAAAAAAAGCATGCAGAAACTGAAGTAAAAGCTGGAGGAAGAACAACACGTGCGCATGCAAGAAATTGTGCACAAGGAAAGCGACAACTGGAGGAAGAAAAACATGCACGCATGGGAGGAAGACCTAACATCGGTAGGGTTAGGGTTTTGGTAATACATTGTAAATGGCTGAAGAGACCAATATATATAAATATAGATACATAGGTATCATATAGAAGTTCGTTCACTTTTGTGTTAGTTCATCTTTTGTAGTATTCCATCATAGTTATGTACGAGTTGATGCGTTATGTAATACTGTTACGAACCATTTTTGTAAGTTGTTGAGCTAAGAACATAGAAGAGGAGGAAGATCTGAGGATTATATCACAGGATAGGAAGCCTGGTGCAATCTAGTTTGCCTCATACAGATCTTACCCATCTCAGGAGAATTGTAAGCGCGCAGTGCTGGAGATGCAGAACTACCATAATAAAAGATCCTAGAGACAAATCTTTGTGGATGTAGCCTAGGAGGGGGTGAACCATGGTAATATCTGTGTAGTATGATGAATGCATGTATATCTTTGTTTTCTTTTAGCAGTTACTTGTTATGCTTAATGAATGAGTTAATACATTGTTATGGAATATGGTTGTGATGTTCGAGAAATAATCTGTGAAAGATAAATGCGCACTCGTGAGTAATAGTAGATTGCAATCACAATTCATAGTATATGGCTCTAAATAATAAACCCATATCTCATACTCAATCCTAGGCTGTAAACACCTGAGTCTTACAGCCACCCATTTAAAGCAATCTCGGGTGAGACTGCGCAATGCACTCTATGTACTGTGTTGCCTTCTGATTTACCAGGAGGGCCGATAGTTTTAGAGGTTTTGTTGGAAACCCAAGAGACATGAATCCTAGGTCAATAAATCAGAAGGTAAGGGAAGAAGAATAGATAAACAACAAATGGTTTTGTTGCCGCGTTAAAAGGAACAAGAAAGGACTAAGCAAAGTAGATGAGGTAGATTGAGAGAAAAGTGAACGAAGAAAAGACAAGAGCAATGAGAAACTAGAAGGGAATGTTGAGACCTTAGAACCCCATGAAAGCATAAATTGAAGGTTGGTTGAGAACCAAAGAGCTAGAGTTTGCACAGAAAGACAATAGAAACCCTAAGATCACACCTCACAAATATCTGGATAAATACGTATTTAATGATTTACATGAAGTCTTTTTCTATGATTTTCCGCATCTACTACAGGAGTATATACTAAGTTTTAAGGATAACCATGGGACGAACTGGATTCGACAACTAGATTGGACTCTTGTATAGATTGAGCAGTTACAGCAGGTAAACAACAAATTCACCTGCGTAGTAGACTTTTGGCTTGACAGTATTGTGGTAGGTTTCATCACAGAATTTGTAGTTGACACAACGAAGTCATACAATGCAGCAAAGCAAGAATTCCTACGTGGACCTCAAGGAAGGTACATTCAATCCTTGTATATTTCTATTAAGCTAATGATATATAACAAAGGTGTAATGATAATGGAATCAGACAGCTAAACTTCCTTCCATGCATGGGGGAAGGGGGGAAACACTGACAGAGAGAGGATAAATGGAAGAAGGTAAGGATAAAGGAAAGAAGGAGGAGGAACCCTTGGACCCGATCATGATGGATGATGACCAACTCAAGTGGATCTTGGCGTCATCAGGAATGACACGTGAATACCAATATAAGGTGAATACCAAGAAGAGAGCCGCAGCCACGAGGGAAGGCTTGGCGAGCGATGAGTAAGAGGTAGAGGATCTTCGGGCTGTGGAGCAGATTGAGGAAATCCTGCGCGCAACATATGAGAGGAAGACGAGAGGCCCAAGAACGGGAGGAGAAGGTAACCATCATATCCATATTAATGTCAGTGTGGAACCTATAAACCCATGCGCGACTAATACACCAAAGAGAACACCACCATTTAGGCAACTGAGGTTCACAGAAAGTACATCTACACAAGGAGAAACAACTGAAGGAGCCAGTTCAGGCACCACTATTCAAGTATCTACACCACGCGGAGGAGGCAGTAGTTCCGTATTCAGAATGGTAGGACACGATCCCACCATCAGATTGCTAGAATTTCGAGGAGAAGCAGCAGAAGACCCTGAGAAGCATTTTTTCATTTGTGCAAAGATCTGGGAAGCAAAGCAGATCATTGATGAAGATACCAAACTCACGCAGCTAGTGATTACGCTAAGAGACCATGCACTAGACTAGTACATGATTCTAGACACAAACAGTGCCCCTGGGATGACAAGGACATTGGTCGACATTAAGAAATTATTGATAAATGAGTTCCAGAAGCCGAGCTCAGAGGATCAGTACATGAACAAGATGATCGAAATAAGATATAAACCAGGAGAATATGTATGGGAGATTTATCAGAGATTCAAGCGACTGAAGGGAAAGTTAAATTACCTTATGACAGATATGCAACATTGACACCTGTTTGTCAACTCACTACTCCCACACTTAAAATATCCCTTAAGACAACAGAAGTTTTAGATGCAGGCAGAGTCTTTGCAGGCAGCCTTGCAACTGGAAGAGAACTAGTACCAGTAGATGGACCCAGCTATCGAATAATTGAAGGAGGATTTGAAGAATTTAAAATTTCAGCTAAACCAAAATAAGAACAAGGACAAACAAGAATCCATTTGGTGTACCACATGCAGGATGAAAGGACACCACAAGAACGAATGCCCAACATTTGCGCAGTACATGGCAACAAGTATGCCAAATCCTTTACCACAGGGAGAAGTATGGTGCGAAATATGCAAGAAATAAAGTCACGACCCTTATCACTGCACGATGATGCAGAAATGCCAAACAGTCCCAAAAATTTCATATTGCACCTTTTGCAAGTCAGTGGGCCATGACGAAAAATATTGCAGAACTATGGAGCTGATGTGGGAGAGAACATTAGGTGCATACAAGGTATAGGCTGAAATGATGACGGGGTAAGAAACACAACAGTTCAATCAAGCCCCAGCTCCATACAAGACTGTGCAGCAGTAGTATAATACTGTGCAACAACCCTACAATAACGTGCAGCCGCAGTACAACCTGTCACAACCCCAGTAAAATACCACGCAGTATAATTAGGCACCACAGTATAACATGCCAAGAGGGGATCGAGTGGGCTACAGAGGCAGAGGATGAGCCAGAGAAGGTTTTGGACGGGGTAGAGGACTAGTCACATGTCACACTTGTCAGCAACTAGGACATTATGCACGGGAATGTCCACTTCCACCAACCACTTGTATGTATTGTCGTGCATCGGACCAAGATACAGAGGAATGTCTGACACTACTAATAAAGATTCATGAAAAGAGGAACCAGAACAATCATAATGTTCAGTGGATTTCAGACGAAGCAAGGGATGACGAACGGAACATCAATATAGTCACTCGTGGAGGAAGGAAAACAAGACATGATGTAATTTAATAGAAACCAACATAGAACCAATGGGTAAAGAAGAACACTGACCCAAAAAAGAAGTTTGACCCGCAAAAGGAAAAGGAGATCTTTAAAGAGGCCCGACAAGAATTTCAGAAGGAGGACATAGCGTCGACTGCACAACAAAGCAAGGAAGCCCCAGAATATGAGATGTCACCATCGCTAGACCATACCAACAGAATGCATCCCAAGGGACAAGTAAGTAGAATCAAAGGATTTTTGCAATCATGCGTAAAAGTATTAAGTGATCCTTCATTTGTGAAAATATTGCAAAACATACTAGACAAATGTAGTAGCGAGACAGAAGAAAAGCTAGAACCAAAAACCGTCAATCACCTACACACAAGAAAACGAACAAGTAGGGAATTTAGACTAAATGCTAACATTGGGGATTTCAATATGGGAGACATTATACTAGACCTAGGATCCGAAGTGAATGTGCTACCAAAGATGACATGGCAATGCATGGGAGAACCAACATTGGGATACTCAACCATTCAATTAAAACTAGCAAATCAGCATAGAGTCCTACCAATAGGTAGACTGAAAGGAGTGATAGTAGATCTATATGGAGTGCACACTAAAGAAGATTTTGAAGTCATTAAAATAGTAGATGGCACAACACCTTACCCGACATTGCTTGGTCTGGATTGGGCGTTTGACAAACAAGCCATAATAAATTTGAAAACTAGGAAAATGACATTTGATTATGGATAATATAGGGTCATAGCACCACTAAATCCATTGGAAGGGGAGAGATTCATTGAACCCACTTGCGTGGACTTAGAGGAGATCGACCAGTTGTACAGAAAAACTGCACGCGATGAGGATTACGTAAACCCAACTACAGACAGCGTACTCAGTTGGCGGAGCATTACTTCATGTGGAACAGACTCAGATACCAGGTTAGAAAAATGGCAGAAGAGACTACACAAAGTATAAATGCGAAGATGTGAAAGAATAGACCGCGCAGTAAGATGGGTAGGCATAGAAATCAGAGAACAACCCAATTTCCACGGACTAAATGATTTGGAAACATTCTTGACACAATATGAAGATGAAGTATTAGAAAACAAGTGACTGTTAGCACTTGAATTAGGACTCAAGGCCACACCCACAAGATGGTGGGGTGCACATAAAGAGACCATCACAGACTGGTATCAATGTAAGCGACTACTACGCATAAGATTCGGCATAGAGTAGGAATACAACAAACAACAGAAATACGAAGGACAAGAAGCACCAACAGAACACTTGGCGAAGTGCAAAATGCTGTGGAAAATGACAGCACCGGAGGAATGGCCTCATCACTTCATACATACTTTAGAGGGAATACCAGCGAACTGGTATACAGACCAGAAATTGCGCAAAGGAACTACAACATGGAGGACATTGTAACAAAACTTCACAATCACTTTCTCATTTGAGCATGAGAACCCCAACATAGACGCAGCCCTCAAACAAATCAGAGGAGTAATATTCATCGAAGAACCGGAAATAGAATTTATCACAGAAGAAAAATAATGGAATAAATAGATAGTCAAGGAACTACTGTCATGTTACCATGTACAAGAGGAAGCACCAAATGAAGATGATCCATACGATATTCATATTGAAGAAGTAGAAGGTGAAAGATATGTGGAGGGACCACCCATAAAATCATAAGTCATTTCCATGCCAATCAAGGTAAAGAAAGTCAACATCGGGATAGTTGAGTATCCCAAAATAGATAGCATTGGAGATTACTGAGATGATGAAATAGTAGAAAGCACCACAGAATTGTTGCGTAAATATAGCGACATTTTTCCCACAACATTTACAGAGATGAAGGGTATAGCCGGAGAACTAGAAGAAATGAATATACCACTCGGATCCGACAGGAGACCTATTAAACAATGACCCTACAGACTAAACCCCATGTATAAACAGAAAGTTAAAGATGATATTGATAGGATGCATAAAGCTGGAATCATCGAACCAATTGAGGAATTAGAATGGATAAGCCTGATGGTACTACAGGACAAGAAACAAGAAAGAGAGATCAGGATATGCATCGACTTAAAGAAGTTGAATGATGCATGCCTACATGACCCATTACCTACACCGTTCATGGATGAAGTGTTAGAGAATGTGGGGGGACATGAAGTTTACGCATTTACTGATGGATTCTCACACTACCATTAGATTAAGATAGCACAGGAGGACAGACACAAGACCACGTTTGTGACGAAATGGGGAACTTATCAGTACATAGTCATGTCGTTTGGACTGAAGAATGCACCCACAATATTCTCCAGAGTGGTAATCGCAACATTTAAGGAATTCATCCATCAGTTTCTCGAAGTATACTTGGATGACTGGACAGTTTATAGTCTGTTGAAAAACCATGTGGAAGTTTTACGATTGATGTTAGAGAGATGTAGACAATGCCAGATATCATTGAACATCAAGAAATGCATATTTGGAACACCGTTTGGGATACTATTGGTCCATATAGTATGCAAACAAGGCCTGTTAGTGGATCCGGCCAAGATCTCAGTCATTGTTAATTTACCAGCACCAAAAACAATCCACCAGCTAAGAGCAACATTAGGACACACATGATACTACGTCAAATTCATCAAAGGGAATGCGCAGATCAAAACACCAATGGAAAAACTGTTAAGGAAGGATACACAGTATCAATGGAATGACGAGTGTCAACACAGTCTGGATACCCTGAAGGAAAACATGGTTACTGCCTCGATATTAGTATTTCCAAACTGGGGAAAGACAATCCATGTGCATGTAGATGCATCAGCGATAGCACTGGGAGCTATCTTAGTGCAACCAGGAGCAAGAGAATTCGATCACCCGATAGCGTTCGCAAGCAGAAAGTTATCAGAATCAGAATAGAATTATAACACGATAGAAAGAGAAGGCCTAGCCATGGTCTATGCACTACAGATGTTTAGACATTACCTATTAGGAAAACACTTTAAGATGTTTACAGATCACTCAACCCTGAAATACCTAGTCAACAAGCCAGTGTTGGAGGGGAGAATCTGTCGATGGTTAATGCTATTTCAAGAATTTGATTTTGAAGTAATAGTTAAACCAGGAAAATTGAATGCAGGACCTGACCACCTGTCCAGGGTAAAAAATGGAGAATAACCTACGAATTTAGAAGACAACTTTCCAGATGCACAGTTATTCTCAGTACAGATTGTTGATGACTACTTCGCAAATATCATCCAGTACTTGAGCACAAGTACTACACCGCAAGAACATACCACTGCGTAGAAGAATAAACTGGTAGTCCACGCAGTCTACTATCAACTGATCACAGGACACCTATACAAGATGGGCGCAAACAACATCTTGCGAAGGTACGTGTTAGATAAATAACGACCAAGAATTTTAGCAAAATCTCACGAGGGAATGGTAGGAGGGCATTATGTAGGAAAATCTTCAACACAGAAGGTATTACGCGCAGGACTATGGTGGCCAATGATTCAGAGCGACTCGAAACAGTACTTTCAGAGGTGCGATGTCTGTCAAAGGGTGTACAAACCCAACAAAAGGGACAAGATGCCACTACGACCACAAGTAACATTACATGCATTTGACAAATGGGAAATAGACTTTGTGGGGCCAATTAACCAACCAACCAAAAGGACAGGGGAAAGATACATTATCACTGTGACAGAATACCTAACAAGATGGGCGAAAGCCGCACTAGTAAAATATTGCAGTGTAGAGACAACTGAGCACTTCTTATTTGAACTAGTAATCACTAGATTTGGGTGCCCAAGAGTTTTGATGAGCAACCAAGGCACACACTTCATAAACAACACCATCCACGCAATGACTAAATAGTTTGAATTTCATCACCAGAAGAGCACACTGTATCATCCACAAGAAAATGGCACAGTAGAAGCCTTCAAAAAAGTTCTAGAGAACGCACTGACAAATATCTGCAACGTCAACAGAGACGACTGGGACCTCAAAGTACCAGCAATTTTATGGGCGTATAGGACCACATGAAAAAATTTGATAAGGCACACACCATTCAAAATAGTCTATGGCTAAGAAGCAGAAGTGCCATTAGAATTTTTAGTACCCATCTTACGCGTAGCAACTATCACACAAATGATAGAATGAGGCGTAGTACAAGAAAAACTGAATCAGTTATTGTCAATGGAGGAAGACCGAATCTTGGTAGGATTCCATCAACAAGTGCAGAAAGAAAGAGACAAATCTTGGCACAATCGACACATCAAGAAGAAAATGTTCAAGGAAGGAGATCTAGTATTTCTCTACGACAACAAGTCGTTTCAACACCCGGGGAAGCTTAGAATGCATTGGCTAGGACCATACGAGGTAAAATCTGTCACAGAAAGAGGAGTTGTATAGTTATGAGATTTAGCAGGCACAAACCTCAGAGTAATGATCAATTGGAGCCGACTAAAGCTGTATAAGGACAGTCGACCACCCACCGCACAGTTTAAAAAAAAATATATTAAAATTAAAAAGAGAACAAAAAGGAAACAAGACTAAAAAGTGCACAGCACGCCAGAGATAGAAAGGTCATATGACGTTTGAAACATGAATTCAAAAAAGGTAAGGACAATTATCATATACAAAGGAAAAAAAGAAGGAAAAGGAAAGTCAGAAAAAACAGTATGACAGGACAACACTAGGCGGAATTAAATCACGACAAGGACCGATGGGACATCACATTAAATTCACCAACTGGAGACGGAAAAACAAACATAATGGAAAGTACCAAACTTTCGCAGATGCATTGAACCCACAATTATGATGGATTAAATGCATAATGGAGAAAGCCTCCTCGACAAGCTTCGTGACAAGTCCATGCAACACGCGAGCAACTAGTCTATTCATGAAAGGGGCGTAGAGAGAGTGTAATAGCAGTCGAAACGAACAGAGAGAGACCACAGAGCTCACAAAAGTTATTCGAACTACACAAGAATTCGACAATCACCACTATGGAACTACCGAAGCCAGCAGAAGCAAGCCGGACAGCCAGACCAACCATGGTTCAAACTAGGTCATGAGGACCGATGGAAGAGAACGAACAACTACAGTCGGAGATCATCGACATCGACGAGATCCATCTCTATAGATGCTACTGGTGAACCCTACACTGATACTGGAAGAGATTCAGCAGCTACAAGCAGAGGCTATGAAAGTGGATACGCCAGCAACGACGCAGACGCCTCAGAACAGGGAATCAGAAACCCAACAGGAAATGCAACTAGAAAGCACCAAAGCAGCCCTGGATGTTAACGGAATGATACAAAATTTGGAAGAAGTAGTGCAACCAGACGAGTCGAAAACGACCATATCAGGTCAACCAGCAGAGGAGACTACTTAAAATGCCTCGGCTTGGCTAGAATGGCGGATGGGGGAACAATAGGAAGTTGTTGGAACTTTGAACCAACCACCGTAGCAGGAAGACGTAGTTCAGATACCGAGCTCACCCCGCAAGAAACCTGCAACATAAATTGTTCTACCACGCATACCAGTTGGAGTACAAAGAGAACCGAAACTATTGGGTCACTTGGGGAAGCTCAAGTATTCCGACCATGACATATCAGACGAAACCAAGTTCCCAGAACTTACACAAAGGGTCTTTATATAGACCATACATGTAACCCGAATTGGAGAAATGATCAACCAGAGACACCAGTGGGCAGTTGGGCTGGAGAGAACAAGAATATTAGGTTTGTTGAAGCTACCACATTTTGGCAGAGGCCAATACATGACATCATGCATCAAGCAACTGTTAGAAGTCACACATGGAGGGGATATATGGCTGGACAAACCCATCCCCATAATTATTGAGCTTATTGCACAAATAATAGGATTACCAATCTGGGGTATGGATCCCACATAATTTTGGATGATAAATCCAAGGAGAAAGCGTTGGAAGAGGAAATGAAGAAGAAATATGGCACCGCCAGGGGAACGAGAGGCATCATGATCAAACAAATCAACAACGCATATATGCAATTGGGCGCAAATATCTTATCCTGCAAATTGCTCAGAAAATGCCACAAAGACGAAGTACCAGTAGGAGTCATTGCAGTTGCAGCTCAGTGCACAAAAGGCACCTCAATGAGCTGGGTGCCATATTTATTGAACTTATTTCAAGAGGACTGCAAGGATGCGCATGACCTAGGCACAAAGTTCCATTACTCATGGATGATCACCCTAATAGCCTTCATGGGATGGTGAGAACCAGGGTATGTAATTTTTTGTACTAGACCACAACGAGCGGGAGCAAGATACCTATTACTGAGATTTGGGCCATAGGCTAGGCATAAGAGGGAGAATGGAATCATATTTGAAGCATACCTATGGGACATATAGGACGCTATCATCCGATCATGGAGAATAACACCAGAGTCGGTCGCGCGACATGTAGACATCACCAACTTCCAGACACATGCCAAACAATGTGGATACAACCAAAGTAGGATCCATATAAACAGTGGCTACAGATGTGCTACTGCATAACAGAGGGTGATATCGACGTTATCATCATTGAATGGCCTGATGAATGGAGGATCCCAGCCATTACCCGGGAAGTACCGAAAAGAACAACAGAAGGAGAGGCAGCGCAGGTGGAAACACAGCCTCTGAAAATCCCAGTGCCCAAGAAACTGAGGACAGGCCAAAGCAAGTCGACTCAGGCAGATGAAGGGTCAAAGCGAACAAGGACCCAGAAGCGGAAGAAAGAGACTATTAGGGAAGTGTATCTCCAAACTTATAATGAATAAAGAGATGAATTTTTTACCACATGTACCTTGATATGTCTTCTCAATACCATATCAATTTCACCATCTAAATAAGATGACATGTAAATAACATACCTTAGAACACATCACCAAAAGACTTCCTCCTCCCTTGCAATCCGTTTGTTGGAACCAGGACGAAGTGGGAAGAAGGATGATCATGGGAAAAAAAGAATGCAGAAACTAAAGTAACAACTAGAGGAAGAACAACACGTGTGCATGCAAGAAAGTGTGCATAAGGAAAGAGACAGCTGGAGGAAGAAAAACATGCACACATGGGAGGAAGACCTAACATCGGTAGGGTTAGGGTTTTGGTAATACATTGTAAATGGCTGAAGAGTCCAATATATATAAATATAGATACACAGGTATCATATAGAGGTTCGTTCGCTTTTGTGTTAGTTCATCTTTTGTAGTATTCCATCATAGTTATGTACGAGTTGATGCGTTATGTAATACTATTACGAATCATTTTTGTAAGTTGTTGAGCTAAGAACATAGAAGAGGAGGAAGATCTGGGGATTATATCACAGGCTAGGAAGCCTAGTGCAATCTAGTTCGCCTCATACAGATCTTACCCATCTCAGGAGAATTGTAAGCGCGCAGCGCTGGAGATGCCAAACTACCATAATAAAAGATCCTAGAGACAAATATTTGTGGACGTAGCCTAGGAGGGGGTGAACCACAGTAATATATGCGTAGTATGATGAATGCATGTATATCTTTGTTTTCTTTCAGCAGTTACTTGTTATGCTTAATGAATGAGTTAATACATTGTTATGGAATATTACTGTGATGTTTAGGAAATAATCTGTGAAAGATAAATGCGCACCCGTGAGTAATAGTACATTGCAATCACAATTCATAGTATATGGCTCTGAATAATAAACCCATATCTCATACTCAATCCTAGGCTATAAACACGTGAGCCTTACAGCCACCCATTTAAATCTATCTCGGGTGAGACTGCGCAGTGCACTCTATGTACTGTGGTGCCTTCTGGTTTACCAGGAGGGCCGATAGTTTTATAGGCTTTGTTGGAAACCTGAGAGACATGAATCCTTGGTCAATAACTCAGAAGGTGAGGAAAGAAGAATAGATAAACAACAAATGGTTTTGTTTCCGCGTTAAAAGGAACAAGAAAGGATTGAGCAAAGTAGATGAGGTAGATTGAGAGAAAAGCGAATGAAGAAAAGACAAGAGCAATGAGAAACTAGAAGGGAATGTTGAGACCTTAGAACCCCAAAAAAACATAAATTTAAGGTTGGTTGAGAAACAAAGAGCTAGAGTTTGCACAAAAAGACAATAGAAACCCTAATATCACACCTCACAAATATCTGGATAAATACGTATTTACTGATTTACACAAAGTCTTTTTCTGTGATTTTCCGCATCTACTACAGGAGTAGATACTAAGGTTGAAGGATAACCACAGGACGAACCAGATTCGACAGCTAGATTGGAGGCTGGTATAGATTGAGCAGTTACAGCAGGTGAACAACAAATTCACCCGCGTAGTAGACTTTTGGCTTGACAGTATTGTGGTAGGTTTCATCACAGAATTTGTAGTTGACACGGCGAAGTCATACAATGCAGCAGGGCAAGAATTCCTACATGGACCTCTAGGAAGGTACATTCAATCCTTGTATATTTCTATTAAGCTAATGATATATAACAAAGGTGTAATGACAATGGAATAAGACAGCTAAACTTCCTTGCGTGCATGGGGAAAGGGGGGAAACACTGACAGAGAGAGGATAAATGGAAGAAGGTAAGGATAAAGGAAGGAAGGAGGAGCAACCCTTGGACCTGATCATGATGGATGACGACCAACTCAAGTGGATCTTGGCGTCATCAGGAATGACACGTGAATACCAATATAAGGTGAATACCAAGAAGAGAGTTGCAACCATGAGGGAAGGCTTGGCGAGTGATGAAGAAGAGGTAGAGGATCTCTGGGTTGTGGAGAAGATTGAGGAAATCCTACACGCAACATATGAGAGGAAGACAAGAGGCCCAAGAATGGGAGGATAAGGTAACCATCCTATCCATATTAATGTCAGTGTGGAACCCATAAACCCATGCACGACTAATACACCAAAGAGAACACCAACATTTAGGCAACCGAGGTTCGCAGGAAGTACATCTACACAAGGAGAAACAACTGGAGGAGCCAGTTCAAGCAACACTAGTCAAGTATCTACACCATGTGGAGGAGGCAGTAGTTCTGTATTCATAATGGCAGGACACGATCCCACCATAAGATTGCCAGAATTTTGAGGAGAAGCAACAGAAGATCCTGAGAAGCATTTTTTCATTTGTGCAAAGATCCGGGAAGAAAAGCAGATCACTGATGAAGATACCAAACTCATGCAGCTAGTGATTATGCTAAGATATCATGCCCTAGACTAGTACATGATTCTAGACACAAACAGTGTCCCTGGGATGACAAGGACACTGGTCGAAATTAAGAAATTATTGATAAATGAGTTCCAGAAGTCGATCTCAGAGGATCAGTACATGAATGAGATGATCAAAATAAGATATAAACCAGGAGAATATGTATGGGATATTTATCAGAGATTCAAGCGACTGAAGGGAAAGTTAAAATACCTTATGAAGGATATGCAACATTGACACCTATTTGTCAACTCACTACTCCCACACTTAAAATATCCCTTACAACAACAGAATTTTTAGATGCAGGCAGAGGCTTTGCAGGAAGCCTTGCAACTAGAAGAGAACTAGTACCAGCAGACGGACCCAGCTATCGAATAACTGAAGGAGGATTTGAAGAATTTAACATTTCAGTTGAACCAAAATAAGAACAAGGATAAACGAGAATCTGTTTGGTGTACCACATGCAGGATGAAAGGACACCACAAGAACGAATGCCCAACATTTGCGCAGTACATGGCAACAAGTATGCCAAATCCTTTACCACAGGGAGGAGTATGGTGCTAAGTATGGAATAAATTGGGTCACGACCATTATCACTGCACGATGATGCAGAAATGCCAGACAGTCCCAAAATGTTCATATTGCACATTTTGCAAGTCAGTGGGCCACAACAACAAATATTGCAGAACTATGGAGCTGATGTGGGAGAGAACATCAGGTGCATAGAAGGTATAGGCCGAAATGATGACGGGGCAAGAAACACAACAGTTCAATCAAGCCCCAGATCCATACAACACTTTACAACAGTAGTATAATATTGTGCAACAACCCTACAATAACATGTAGCCGCAGTACAACCCGACACAACCCCAGTACAATACCGTGCAGTATAATTAGCACCACAGTATAACACGTCGAGAGGGGATCGAGTGGGCTACAGAGGCGGACGACGAGCCAGAAAAGGTTTTGGACAGGGTAGAGGACTAGTCACATGTCACAATTGTCAACAACCAAGACATTATGCACGGGAATGTACACTTCCACCAACCACTTGTATGTATTGTCACGCATCGGACCAAGATATAGAGAAATGTCCGATACTACTAGTAAAGATTCATGAAAAGAGGAACCAGAACAATCATAATGTTCAGTGGATTTCAGACGAAGCAAGGGATGACGAACGAAACATCAATATAGTCACTCGTGGAGGAAGCAAAACAAGACATGATGTAATTCAATAGAAACCAACATAGAATCAATGGGTAAATAAGAACACTGACCCAAAAAAGAAGTTTGACCCGCAAAAGGAAAAGGAGATCTTTAAAGAAGCCCAACAAGAATTTCAGAAGGAGGACATAGCGTCGACTGCACAACAAAGCAAGGAAGCCCCAGAATATGAGATGTCGCCATCGCTAGACCATACCAACAGAATGCAGCCCAAGGGACAAGTAAGTAGAATCAAAGGATTTTTGCAATCATGCGTAAAAGTATTAAGTGATCCTTCATCTTTGAAAATATTGCAAAACATACTAGAGAAATGTAGCAGCGATACAGAAGAAAAGCTAGAACCAAAACCGTCAATCACCTACACACAAGAAGAAGAACAAGCAGAGAATTTAGACTAAATGCTAACATTGGGGATTTCAATATGGGAGACATTATACTAGACCTAGGATTTAAAGTGAATGTGCTATCAAAGACGACATGGCAATGCATGGGAGAACCAACATTAGGATACTCAGTCGTTCAATTAAAACGAGAAAATCAACATAGAGTCCTACCAATAGGTAGACTGAAAGGGGTGATAGTAGATCTAGATGGAGTGCGCACTAAAGAAGATTTTGAAGTCATTGAAATAGTAGATGGCACAACACCTTACCCGACATTGCTTGGTTTGGATTGGGCGTTTGACAACCAGGCCATAATCAATTTGAAAACCAAGAAAATGACATTTGATTATGGAGAATATAGGGTCATAGCACCGCTAGATCCATCGGAAGGGGAGAGTTTCGTAGAACCCACTTGCCTGGACTTAGAGGAGATCGACCAGTTGTACAGAAAAACTGCACGCGATGAGGATTACGTAAACCCAACTATAGATGGGGTACTCAGTTGGCAGAGCATTACTTCGTGTGCAATAGACTCAAATACCGAGTTAGAAAACTGGCAGTAGAGACTACACAAAGTATCAATGCGAAGATGTGCAAGAATAGACCACGCAGTAAGATGGGTAGGCATAGAAATAAGAGAACCACCCAGTTTCCACAAACTAAATGATTTGGAAACATTCTTGACACAATATGAAGATGAAGTATTAGAAAACAAGTGACTGTTATCACTTGAATTAGCACTCAAGGCCACACTACTAGGTTAAATAGACAGTCAAGGAACTATTGTCATGTTACCATATATAGGAGGAAGCACCAAACGAAGATGATCCATGCGATATTCATATCAAAGAAGTAGAAGGTGAAAGATATGTGGAGGGACCACCCATAGAATCATAAGTCATTTCCATGCCAATCAAGGTAAAGAAAGTCAACATTGGGATAGTTGAGTATCCCAAAATAGATAGCATTGGAGATTACTGAGATGAGCAAATACTAGAAAGCACCACAGAATTGTTGCACGAATATAGCGACATTTTTCCCGCAACATTTACGGAGATGAAGGGTATAGCCGGAGACCTAGCAGAAATGAAGATACCACTCAGATCCGACATGAGACCTATTAAACAACGACCCTATAGACTAAACCTCATATATAAACAAAAAGTTAAAGATGATACTGATAGGATGCTTGAAGACGGAATCATCGAACCAATTGAGGAATCAGAATGGATAAGCCTGATGGTACTACAGGACAAGAAACAAGGAAGAGATATCAGGATATGCGTCGACTTGAAGAATTTGAACGATGCATGCCTACATGACCCATTACCTACACCATTCATGGATGAAGTGTTAGAGAATGTGGGGGGACATGAAGCTTACGCATTTATTGATGGATTCTCACGCTATCATCAGATTAAGATAGCACAAGAGGATAGACACAAGACCACATTTGCAATGGAATGGGGATCTTATCAGTACACAGTCATGTCGTTGGGACTGAAGAATGCACCCACAATATTCTCCAAAGTGGTCATCGCAGCATTTAAGGAATTCATCCATCAGTTTTTCGAAGTATACTTGGATGACTAGATAGTTTATAGTCTGTTGAAAAACCATGTGGAAGTTTTACGATTGATGTTAGAGAGACGTAGGCAATGCCATATATCATTGAACATCAAGAAATTCATATTTGGAACACCGTTTGGGATACTATTGGGCCATATAGTATGCAAACAAGGCTTGTTAGTGGATTCATCCAAGATCTCAGTCATTGTTAACTTACCAGCACCAAAAACAGTCCGCCAGCTAAGAGCAACGTTAGGACACACAGGATACTACATCAAATTCATCAAAGGGAATGCACAGATCACAACACCAATGGAAAAATTGTTAAGGAAGGATACACAGTATCAATGGAATGATGATTTTCAACACAGTCTGGATACCCTAAAGGAAAACATGGTTACTGCCCCGATATTAGTATTTCCAGACTAGGGAAAGACAATCCATGTGCATGTAGATGCATCAGCGATAGCATTGGGAGCTATCTTAGTGCAACCAGGAGCAAGAGAATTGGATCACCCGATAGCGTTCGTAAGCAGAAAGTTATTAGACTCAAAATAGAATTATAACACGATAGAAAGAGAAGGCCTATCCATGGTCTATGCACTACAGAAGTTCAGACATTACCTATTAGGAAAACACTCTAAGATGTTTACAGATCACTCAACCCTGAAATACCTAGTCAACAAGCCAGTGTTGGAGGGGAGAATCTGTCGATGGTTAATGCTATTTCAAGAATTTGATTTTGAAGTAATAGTTAAACCAGGAAAATTGAATGCAGGACCTGACCACCTGTCCAGGGTAAAAAATGGAGAATAACCTACGAATTTAGAAGACAACTTTCCAGATGCACAATTATTCTCAGTAGAGATTGTTGATGACTACTTTGTAGATATCATCCAGTACTTGAGCACAGGTACTATGCCGCAAGAACATACCACTGTGCAGAAGAAGAAACTAGTAGTCCACACAGTCTACTATCAACTGATCACAGGACACCTATACAAGATGGGCACAGACAACATGTTGCGAAGGTACCTGTTAGATAACGAACGACCAAGAATTTGAGCAGAAGCTCATGAGGGAATGGCAGGAGGGAATTATGTAGAGAAAGCTTCCACACAGAAGGTATTACACATAGGACTATGGTGGCCAATGATTCAGAGCAACTCGAAAGAGTACTTTCAGAGATGCGATGTCTATCAAAGGGTGGACAAACCCAACAGAAGGGACAAGATGCCACTACGACCACAAGTAACATTACATGCATTTGAAAAATGGGAAATAGACTTTGTGGGGAAAATTAACCAACCATCCAAAAGGACAGGGGAAAGATACATTATCACTACGATGGAATACCTAACAAGATGGGCGAAAGCCGCACTAGTAAAATATTGCAGTGCAGAGACAACTGAACACTTCTTGTTTGAACAAGTAATCACTAGATTTGGGTGCTCAAGAGTTTTGATGAGAAACCAAGGCACACACTTCATAAACAACACCATCCACGCAATGACTGAAGAGTTTGAATTTCATCACCAGAAGACCACACTGTATCATCCACAGGAAAATGGCACAGTAGAAGCCTTCAACAAAATTCTAGACAACACACTGACAAAGATCTACAATGTCAACAGAGACGACTAGGACCTCAAAGTACTAGCAGTATTATGGGAATATAGGACCACATGCAAAAATTTGATAAGGCACACACCATTCAAAATAGTCTATGGCCAAGAAGCAGTAGTGCCATTAGAATTTTTAGTACCCAACTTACGCTTAGCAGCTATCACACAAATGACATAACGAGGCGTAGTACAGGAGAAACTGAATCAGTTATTGTCAATGGAGGAAGACCAAATCTTGGCAGGATTCCATCAACAAGTGTAGAAAGAAAGAGACAAATCTTGGCACGATCAACACATCTGAAGAAAACGTTCAAGGAAGGAGATCTAGTATTTCTCTACGACAAC
The DNA here is from genome assembly GCA_032191745.1 of Picea mariana. Taxonomy (NCBI): domain Eukaryota; kingdom Viridiplantae; phylum Streptophyta; class Pinopsida; order Pinales; family Pinaceae; genus Picea; species Picea mariana. The sequence continues at coordinate 74,133 of JASDQU010680639.1, forward strand.
AAGTCGTTTCAACACCCGGGGAAGCTTAGAATGCATTGGCTAGGACCATACGAGGTAAAATATGTCAAAGAAAAAGGAGTTGTATATTTATGAGATTTATCAGGCACAAACCTCAAAGTAATGATCAATGGGAGCCGACTAAATCCGTATAAGGACAGTCGACCACCCACCATGCAGTTAAAAAAAAAAAAAATTTAAAATTAAAAAGAGAACAAAAACGAAACAAGACTAAAAAGTGCACAACACGCTAGAGATAGAAAGGCCATATGACGTTCGAAACATGAATTCAAAAAAGGTAAGGACAACAGTCATATACAAAGGAAAACAAGCGAGAAAAATAAAGTCAGAAAAAACAGTATGACAGGACAACACTAGGTGGAATTAAATCACGACAAGGACTGATGGGACATCACATTAAACGCGCCAAATGGAGATGGAAAAAAAAACGTAATTTAAAGTAAAAAACCACCACAGATGCATTGAACCCACAGTTATGATGCATTAAATGCATAATGGAGGAAGCGTCCTCGACAAGCTTCATGACAAGTCCATGCAACACGCGAGCAACTAGTCTATTCATGAAAGGAGCATAGAGAGAGAGTAATAGTAGTCGAAACGAACAGAGCGAGACCACAGAGCTCACAGAAGTTATTCAAACTCCACAAGAATTCAACAATCACCACTATGGAACTACTGAAGCCAACAGAAGCAAGTCGGACAGCCAGACCAACCATGGTTCAAACTAGGTCACGAGGACCGCTGGAAGAGAACGAACAACAGCAGTCGGAGATCGTTGACATCAATGAGATCCATCTCTATAGATGCTACCGGTGAACCCTACACTGATACTGGAAGAGATTTAGCAGCCACAAGCAGAGGCTATGAAAGTGGATATGCCAGCAGCGGCACAGACGCCTCATAACAGGGAAGCGGAAACCCAACAGGAAGTGCAACTAGAAAGCAACAACATTTTGGTAGAGGCCAATACACGACATCATGCGTCAAGCAACTGTTATAAGTCACACATGGAGGACATATATGGTTGGACAAACCCGTCCCCATAATTATTGAGCTTATTGCACAAATAACAGAATTACCAATCCGGGGTATGGATCCCATATAATTTTGGATGATAAATCCAAGGAGAAAGCGTTGGAAGAGGAAATGAAGAAGAAATATGGCACTGCCAGGGGAACGAGAGGCATCATGATCAAACAAATCAACAACGCAACTACAGAATTGGCCGCAAAGATCTTAGCCTGCAAATTGCTCAGAAAATGTCGCAAAGACGAAGTACCAGTAGGAGTCATTGCAGTTGTAGCTCAGTGCACAGAAGGCACCTCAATGAGTTGGGCACCATATTTATTGAAATTATTTCAAGAGGACGACAAGGATGGGCATGACATAGGCACAAATTTCCATTACTCGTGGTTGATCACCCTAATAGCCTTCATGGGATGGCGAGAACCAGGGTATGTAATTTTTTGTACTAGACCATAGCGAGCGGGAGAAAGATACCTAGTATTGAGATCTGGGCCACAAGCCAGGCATAAGAGGGAGAATGGAATCATGTTCAAATTATACCTATGGGACATACAAGAAGCTATCAGATGATCATGGAGAATAACACCAGATTCTGTCACGTGACATGCAGACATCACCGACTTCCAGGACACATGCCAAACAATGTGGATACAACCAAAGCAGGATCCATATAAACAGTGGCTACAGATGTGCTACTGCATAACAGATGGTGATATCGACGTTGTCATTATTTAATGGCCTGATGAATGGAGGATCCCAACCATTACCCGGGAAGTACCGAAAAGAGCAACAGAAGGAGAGGCAGCACAGGCGGAAACACAGCCTCCGAAAATCCCAGTGCTTAAGAAACTGAGGATGGGCTAAAGAAAGCCGACTCAGACAGACGAAGGATCAAAGCAGATAGGGACCCAGAAGCGGAAGAAAGAGACTACACAGTTGACCAACGGACAACAGAAACAGGCTGAGGGAGAATAGGAGACCGCCCCAAATCCCATCAAACAGGAACCAGGGGGAGATAAGAGACCAGTCGTGCGAGCAGGAGGCGCACACAAGAAATCAAAGGCGCAACGAGCATCACCAGACTATATGATCACAAAGGACGATGGGGAAATGATCACCAGAATGGTCCAGGTTTTCCAAGCAGAAGACTTCAATCATGTAGCACATCATAGGGATAAACTGAAAAAAGAGCTGGCAGAAATGGGACAGTTCCTCAATAAATTTGGGGACGTACAGATAGCAAGTAGCAACAAAGGCATAGAGCCATCGACACTACATACCAACGAAATAGTGGAGGTAGAAGAACGAGACCCAGTCCACTCCATGCCACACGCAAACACAACGATCTGTAACAAACCTAGCATGATGTGCATGGATGAAATCATGGGGTAGACACCCTTGAAGGATTTAGACCACATCCAATTGGTCTTGATGCGGATTCCATCAAGGGCACTACACAAGCGATAGGTGAGCATTGACCACGAGGTACGGTCTCCTGCACACAGAAAATTAGTCGAGATTCAACAAGTAACAAAGAAGTGGGAGGCGCTGGAAAACATTTGTGAGCAGTCCAAGCTCGAAACTCAGGAGGAAAAAGAATGAAGGAATGAACTGGAATGAAGAGTGGGAGGAACTTTTGAGAAATTCCCAAGCACTGCACAAGGAAATGAACTCCCAGTAGCAGAAAAGATCGATCAGATTGAGAAGGCTATCGAGCAATATCAGAAGGAGATCGACAATCTCCAAGAACATCTCACACCAACCACTCCACCAGCAGTGAAGGAGAAAAGGAAGAAGGAAGCAACAATGCAGTTGCAGGAGATAGAACAATAGGTTAGTACAACAGTTGAATTGTTCGATAAAGCAGTGCAACTTTGGACAAGGTTGGAGGAGGATCCATAGGTCCAACGTTGGGGAAAGGAAGAGGAAAGGATCAATGCAGCGATCCAAGAACTCAAACAGAGGCAGAAGACCATACCAATCCCAGAACGAGTCAAAGGGACGCAAGAGATGAAGAAGATGCAGGCAGAACTTATCACTGTGCAAATGTAGAAACATGAACGTCGGGCTCAAATAGATCCATTACAGGAACGGGTATCATAAGTACTCACACATACAGAAGGAGATAAAACACAGATAGCATAGAACCAAGCAGAATGTGCAGAATTATTGAGCGACAAAGTGACAGTTCAGGTAGTGAACACCATCAAGGAAAAGACCGCGCAGGCACTAATAAAAGAAACAGATCTCAAGGAAATGTTTTAGATGATCACCAAGGATATCAAGGAAGCTCAGAAGGATTAGGTGACTCGGGACCAGTCACATGTTAGTGTTGGGGGCCTGTTGGCACCAGGCCAAAGTGGAAAGAAGCATGATTGTGGGAAAGAAAGAGTGCAGAAACTGAAGTAATAGCTGGAGGAAGAACAACACGTGTGCATGCAAGAAAGCGTGCATAAGGAAAGCGACAGCTGGAGGAAGAACAACACGTGCGCATGGGAGGAAGACCTAATGTCAATAGGGTTAGGGTTTTTATAATACATTGTAAATGGCTAAAGATCCCTATATATATATATATATATATATATATACACACACACAGGTATCATATAGAGGTTTGTTCGCTTTTGTGTTAGTTCATCTTTTGTAGTATTCCATCATAGTCATGTACGAGTTGATGTGTTATGTAATACTATTACGAACCATTTTTGTAAGTTGTTGAGATAAGAACAGAGGAGAGGGCGAAGATCTAAGGATTATATCCCAAGCTGGGGATCCTGGTGCGATCTAGTTTGCCTCATACAGGTCTTACCCATCTTAGGAGAATTGTAAGCGCGCAATGCTAGAGATGCAGAACTACCATAATAAAAGAGCCTAGAGCCAAATATTTGTGGACGTAGCCCAGGAGGGGGTGAACCACGATAATATCTGCGTAATATGATGAATGCGTGCATATATTTGTTTTCTTTCAGCAGTTACTTGTTATGCTTAATGAATGAGTTAATACATTGTTATGGAATACGATTGTGTTGTTCGGGAAATCAACCGTGAAAGATAAATGCGCACCCGTGAGTAATAGTATATTGCAATCACAATTCGTAGTATATGGATCTGAATAATAAACCCTTATCTCATACTCAATCCTAGGCTGTAAACACCTGAGTCTTACAACCACCCATTTAAAGCTATCTTGGGTGAGACTGCGTAGTGCACTCTATGTACTGTGTTGCCTTCTGGTTTACCAGGAGGGCCAATAGTTTTAGAGGCTTTGTTGGAAACCCGAGATACATGAAACCTGGGTTAATAACTCATAAGGTAAGGGAAGAAGAATAGATAAGCAACACCGACCTTCTTCACTTTTGATTTCTTCTGAAATTCGACTTGTATATAAAATGAATGTATAATGATATGTATATTTACCATTTATGTCACTTTCTTTTAACATTAGGGCTGACCTGGCACTTTCTTATTTTGTAATTGGGTCGACCTGTATTTCCTTCTTCAATTCACTTTGTCATCTTCAAAAATTCATTTCTCATCAACAATGAGGATACACATGACATGCCACATACCACTGGAAACAACATGATGTATACTATCCATCCATGGGTTTTGTATCTACATGTGCATTGTCCTTCATGTCTAAATACCTTCATCAATCTTGTTGTCCAAGACCAATGACTAGGGTTGACATCAATGACAACAACCAATCTTCCAATATGATCATCATATTCATCCACTGTCGTCTCTTCTCTGGAAAGCTTCATACTTGCATCACGATAGCCTTGAATAACGCTTTCCAAGAATTTATGTACTTCATCCTCTGAAGTATCTCCAAGCCAACTCATTGTCTTATTTGCATCTCCATCATATGCATTCTTTGAACATGCATGACTCCCTCTTTCACAGCTTCCAAGATACAACGCTATCTCTTAGTTTGACATGAAAAAATTCATGATCTGTCTCTCTCTCATGCCTTCATGAGGAAATTCCTCCTTTAGTAAAAACTTCAAGTGTTTTGTTATCTCCATGACCTGTAATTCCTACAAACATACACAAATCACCAGTCTTCAAAATATGAGACTCTTTAGTCTCTTTAGATGCATCTAACATATTCTCCTTATGTTGGAATGAACTTTCAAATTTCTTCATGAGATATGTACTATGAACCTAATCCTCCTCTCCTAACATCACGCCCTTCTTTGGTTCACAAAAGTGAACTGCTAGTCTTATCTCCAAGGACTAGTGATATGATCAATTTTGTATTTTCACGTAACCCTCTCCGGCTCAACAGAGGGTTACACTTTAGCAATAAATGTTATTATTATCGTACTTATTATAGGGTTACTCTTTAGAAGAAAACACTATTATTAGCAGAGGGTTACGCTTTAGCAAAAACAACACAACTCTATAGATGTTTCTTATCGTACTTCTATTTTTTCCCCTCAAATCGCTACGCTGGAAGGAAATTCGGGATAACCAAGTGGTAAATTTAAGAGTGAGAAAGTAGTTAGAGAGTTGGTTAAGAAGTACCAGTGTTCATACTTCCAACAGATAGAGATGTTGCTCCATCCGTCGGGAAATAAAAAACCTGCGAAAAATATTGAGTTGTGTTGTTGGTACTCAAATACTATTATAAAAGGTGTTGGGTCCCATGTTTTTATGGATTCCATGGCTGGCAGATCCAACTTTTCTTAATTTTTTCTCTCATCCACCTTCAAAATTCCACCCACCTTATTAAATCTGTTCTTAGAATAGTAGGGTGGTCTGGTCTAGGAACTAGAATTGGGATTGGAAAAGGGTGGTTAGGAATTTAGAGAATCTCATGATTTAGTCTAGGTCTGCATGGGTAGGACATAGTAGTTAAGGTTGTATCTTCCAGGGTGAAACATGCCTAAATAGGTAATTCCAGGGTGGGTTTCAAACATAATTAAGAAGCCTATTCCAGAGACAAAGTCCATTTAAAATGGTCGGACGGGCGGTACAACAAAATTGAGTTGGGTTTATAATGCATCTGGGTTAATGTTTCCATATTTGAGTGGCACCCTTTAATTCACTAGTGGCTTTACCTCCCTACTATTATTTAAGGGGGCTCGACTTTCCTTCTGAAACAACTCCAACTTCACGATAGATTTGGTCATTTCCCAATTATAAACAAAGATATTAAGCCTGTAGAAACTGTGAGCAAAAATTCTCATCACAATTCATCTATCAAAAGGAAAAAATTCATCTATCAAAAGGAAAAAATTGTTACATTTATATCTGGAAATCTCACCAATAAACCAGGAACAAAATCCTAGAAGTATGGATCTAGAACCTCTTATCATCTAAAATTAAACTCTAATAAAAAAACTCATGAAGAAAGCTCTAACAATATTCTAAAGTTTCGAAATTATTCTCACGTCCCCCTTTAATGGATAATTTTTTTTTCTACAACACCTAACTTGTTTCTAAAAACTTCAAACTTGAGTTTACCAAGAGGCTTGGTAAATATATTATCCACATTATCATTTGTATTACAAAAAATCAAATTAATTTCCTTTGATTCAATCTTCTCTCTCACAAACTGGTGTTGTAGTTTGATGTGTTTTAATCTTTCATGATATATTGGATTGTGTGCCAATTTGATAGAAATTTGATTATCAAAATTGATGCATGATGGACCATTTTGCCCCTCTTCAACATCTATAAGAATTCTTCGCAACCAAACAGTTTCACAAGTAGCACTGGTCAAGGATTTATACTCAGATTCTGTTGATGACAAAGAAACAGTTGGTTGTTTCTTGATACTCCAAGATACAACCCCTAATCCTATATGAAATTCATAGCCTGAGGTAAATATTTTATCATCAGGATTTCCTACCCAATCTGAATAAGAAAAACCTGTCAGTTCAACATCAAATTCATCGATATACATAATACCAACATTTATTGTTCCTTTCAAGTATCAAAGGGTTTTCTTTGCATCTTTCCAATGGCTCTCAGAAGGATTAGCCATGAACTAACTAAGGATGTTGACTGAGTATGCAATGTTTGGTCTAGTAGTGGTGAGGTAGTTTAAATTTCCCACTAACTAATGATATAAAGTACCATCTGCGTCTTTAGTTCCATCATCATTGTATAACTTTGCATTATGTTCTAAGGGAGTTGACATTTCTTTACATTCACTCATATTGAACTTTCTAAGAATTTATTTTGTGTATTTACTTTGAGTGATTAATGTCTTACCGGGATCTCTCCAAACCTCAAGTCCTAAACAATAATTCAATTCGCCAAGATCTTTCATTTCAAATCATTGAGACAACTGAATTTTAATCTCTTCAATTAACTTGCATGCACTTCCTGTAATAATGAGATCATCCACATATAAAGATATTAACGAAACATTTCCTTCTTCATCTTTCTTAACATACATGTTAGGGCCACTTTTGATTTTCACAAAACCATTATGATAAAAGAAGGTATCTATATTTATATACCATGATCTTGATGCATGTTTCAAACCATATAAGGCTTTCCTTAACCTGCTGACTAGATGCTCCTGTCCCTACTTGACAAACCCTTCAGGATGAACCAAATAAACCTCTTCCTTTAAATCACCATTTAGAAAAGAATATTTGACATCTAACTGATGCATTTTCCAATTATGTTTTGTATCTAAGGGAATCAATACTCTAATTGTATTCAATTTAGTTACTGGTAAAAATTATCATTGTAATCAATTCCCTCATTTTGTGAATATCCTTTTGCAACTAATCTTTCCTTATATTTATCAATGCTACCATCTACTTTAAATTTAGATTTATACAACCATTTACTTCAAATAGGGACTTTGTTTTCAGGAAGGTCAACTAATTCCCATGTTTGATTTTTCATAAGAGAGTCATATTCATCATTTATAGAATTTCTCCACTCTTCATGTTCTTTATCTTGATCATAGTTTACAAGTCCTACAACACTCATTACATGGGACATAAATGCATAATATTTATACCTTATAGGTGGTTGAGTTTTTCGTGATGACCTCCTTGGTCCTTCGCTGATTTCATATCATCTCCAACTATGTGGTGACTCTTCTCCACTTGATGTATCATGACTTCTTGAAGTGTCCATACTTCTCTCATTCCATTCTTGAACTTGTACCTATTCGTGTTCCTGTTTAACCATTGCACTATTTTGAAACTCTCATCAATATCATTATTCCAAGCATCGACATCATTCATGGTATCACCTCTATTTGCATTCTCATGAAACACCACATATCTAATTGCAAACAATTTATGTGAAGTGGGATCAAACAATTTGTATGTTTTTTTATCAGTACAATACCCAATAAAAACACACTTGATTGATTTTTCATCAAGTTTTCTTCTCTCGTTATTTGGAATATGTGCACAGGCAGTGGATCCAAACACTCTTAAATGACTGACATCAGGTTTATAACCATGAAAAACCTCAAATGGAGTTTTAAAATCTAATTTCTTAGTTGGACTTCGATTCTTTAAATAAACAATAGTATTAATATCTTCTACCCAAAAACCATTAGAAATGTTTTTACCTTGAAGAATATTGTGAGCATACTCCACCAATGTTTTGTTCCTTTTCTCAACAACACCATTTTGTTGAGGCGTATGAGGTACTGTAAATTGTTGTTGGATTCCATTAAATTATAACTTTTAAATGCTCCTGATGTATATTCACCATCCTGATCAGATATGAGAATTTTAATACATTTTCCTGTATGTTTTTCATCCATAGTTCTTAATTTTTTAAAATACTCAAATACATCACATTTTCTCCTTATTAAATAGGCCCAAGTATATCTAGATTTGTCATCAACAAAAATAAGAAAGTACGAAGCACCACCAAGTGACCTAGTTTGCATAGGTCCGCATACATCAATATGAATTAATTCAAGTATATTAGTTTCTCTTTTATCTGTATGTATGTGAAACTCCTCTCTATGTTGCTTACAAAGTGCACATGCTTCACATGGAAAATGATCATTCTTCATAACAAGAAGACCTTCTACCATTGTTTTTATTTACAACAACATCAAATCAATGTAATTGAGGTGCACATACATGTGGTTCCATAACTCTTATGTTGACATTGTTGTAGATGCCAATGCAACATGATGGTTCATTGTCACATCCAACTTATACAATCCACCAGCCCCGGTACCTGTGGAAACAATCCTGTAATGATCTTGGACATCTTTTACAACACACCTCAACTTACCAAATTCCACTTTTAAATTATTATCAGTGATAGTTGAAACAAATATTAAATTCTTTTTAATACCAGGAACATACATCACATCATGAAACTGTCTCAATTGTCCATTAGGTAAGTTCACACTTATTACTCCATAGCCTTGAACTTTATGTGATCTATTATCTCCTAAATAAATGTGTGTGCCATCAATGTTTTCATAATATTCATCATACCATTCTTTATGATAGGACATATGGGATGATGCACCAGAATATATGAACCATGCAAGACAATGCAACTTCAGAACTAAACAACTTAATATTTTTAAATCCCTCATTGACTGAAGTGTCTTTATGCACAAAATTTCCATTATGCTTTTTATATCTTTGATTTGACTAATGATTCTTTCTTCTATAACAATATATTTAGCAAGATGTTTGGGTTTTCCACAATATTCATATTCAATATTTCTCTTAACATAAGAATCGGGATGTGTCATACCTTTCTACTTTGCTTGAAACTTGCCTTTGTTCTTGTCTCAGGGTTTACCTCTATATGATATTTTATCTCTTGCAATCAATGCTAAATTTGATCCACTTGAGTCCTTATCATAATTCTTCATTCTCTCTTCCTCTTGAAGAAAAATTCCAGCCAATTCATCAAAGGTAGGGGGTGTTTGTCTAGCAGAGAGTGATGAAATAAATACTTTATAATATTGCACTAAACCTTTCAAAACGATAGTTACTAAATCACTACTGGAAACCTTGTCACGAATATCACCCAACTTATCACTTAAATCTTTAATTCGGGATAGAAAATTACTTATTCTTTCATTGGCTTCCATTTTGATAGATAAGAGCTTATTTTTTAAGAATAAAATCCGGTTTGCATTAGAGGTTTCGTACAAACCTTTGAAAATGTCCCACATCTCTTTGGAAGTTTTACCATCTCTTATATGAGAAATTATGTTGTCCTTTACAGACATTGGCAGCACCAGTTTCGCCTTCATTTCCCATTTTTCCCAGTCTGAAATCGAGGGAGCAATTGTGGGCTTCGGCTCGTCTCCTTTCACAATCTTCCACGAATTATACGCTTCAAGCATCGTTATCAACTTAAATTTCCAGTTAACATAATTTTCACCATCAAGTTTGGTGGATTCATTTAGATATGAATGAGCGAGAGGATTTTCCATACTTCAGAATTAAGAAATTCTGGAAACAGAGATTAATACCTTGAATGTTAATGTTGGCAACAATTTTAGGACATGGATCCCCACGTATGTATTGTTGGATTTTACTAGCTTACTGTGTAGTCAATGGACACATTTAAGGGCCTCTTTACAAATGATATCACAGTGCACGGACCTTTATTTTTACCTTCCACGTGGGATCATCACCACAAAGAACAAGTCACAACTTCTCCACGCGATGACTTCCTTTATTGACCCTATGCATAGAACACACAGGTCACTCCTTGATGATCCTCTCTACTCCACACAACACAACAGGTTCTTGGCACCACCGCTCCTGGAACCTACTCTCTTTTATGGGCTCACATGAAATCCGCAACTTCTCTATAGTCTGGCAGTGGCTTCACTACAGAAATGGCGGTCGTCATACGTTGTCATACACGTCCAAGATTTTTAACAGATTTACTCATCAACACGTCCGCAGATCGAACACTGGTGAATGCTTCTCTTCATAGGAATCATACGATGGCAGTTGTGGCTCTATACACTTCGTCAAATCGTGGCTCCTCACAACAGTGTTATCTCACATGAGCTCTCTTACGCTCTATACCAAATTATAAATAAAGATATTAATCCTGTAGAAACCATGAGCAAAAATTCTGATCACAATTCATCTATCAGAAGGAAAACAGTGTTATATTTATAACTGGAAAGCTCACCAAGAACAAAATCCTAAAAGTATGGATCTAGAACCTCTTAACATATAAAATTAAACTCTAGTAAAACAACTCACGAAGAAATATCTAACAACATTCTAAAGTTTCAACATTATTCTCACATTCCCAGGATCAATGTTGGAATTATTATATAGAAGCACACTCACTCGAGATTATTCTGGTTTCCAAGAGATTCTTCTTCCTGATCTAGTCTAGTTAGCCTCAATAAGTTTCTTCTAGTTAGTTGATTGGCGCCCATTTTTCTTTCATTATTAATCTGTATCTCTTCCTTTTCTGGGGCGAATACACCACCGAATACACAGATCAGATCTCATTCTTTAACCCAAGCTCATAACGGAGGGAGCCTTAGGTGGAAAAAAAGGGAACTAATTAAATGAGGGAGTTTGTTTGTTGTTGTTAATCCTTTATATGCGGTTGCTAAGAGTGGTTTCTAAGACCCAGTGACTATATGGTAATCGACTCTATTGCTTTTGAAATCAGCGTTGGTTCCCCATAGGCGTTTACATAAAAAACTGGGCCCAAACCTAGTTAGACGAAATCAATAGGAGTCTTTATATCGATCTCATAAATCTCTATGTTGATTTTGTCTCAAACCACTTTCAATGCAAATAAATGGGAATGAGGAGAAGCAGTCGGGCCTGATCAGAATAAGAACAGTTCCCAGCCCAGTTAAGGCATGATTATTTCCCTCTAAATACCGATGGGGAAATAAATCTTTGCTCGTTTCCATTCTATAAAGGCCCCACCCTCACTAATTAAGAAAATGATCTAAAACTTCTATCAGTTATGGAATAAAGTACTAATGTTGGGGTATGGAGCATACACAAATACCAAAACCAATGGATTTGGACTTTAGGGCCTGGAATCCCAGTTCTTTTGAGTCAAAATGGATGAAAAACACATATTTGGTTCTCCCAGGCTATACCATTTTCTTTCTAGTGCAATTGAAACGTGGTGCCCCCTACTATTATAATAAGGGGGAATATAAAAGTGCAAATAGAGGTTATAAGGGGTGGATTTCCATATCATTCCCCCATGGAAGATCGAGGGTAGATAGGCGGACATAGATCATGCATAGGTGATCCAGGTAGATATCAGTGACCACCCACCTCTTCCAACTGGCTCAAAATAATTTTCTGACAATTTTGGCAATTTACTATTTTTAGTAGTTTTAACTTTGGGGGCCATTTTGAGGGCCTAAATGAAGGTTTTTCGGGATCGAGCTTCTCCATGATATTCGAATGGATGATTGAGCCCCCAAAATGAATCTCCTCAGCGATACCTTTCCAACGGGCTATCATACACCTAAAACAGAGATCGTATGCAAAAGTTACGACCCCAAGAAGTTGATGTACTAACTTACCCAAACGGGGCCCACATGACTTTTGGCGCTTCATCTCCTAGGGTTAGGTTTTTTTATGTCTAGGGTTTTTGGAATTCCTATTTATTGTAAAAAGACCTTCAGAGCCTCATTGTAATCATCTTCTTATGAATGAGC
>JASDQU010680641.1:0-11143 GCA_032191745.1 Picea mariana
TGTGGGTAAATGCAAAGTTGGGTTTATTAGCCTAATTTGGGTTTTTATAATCTATGTTTGGTGAATTTAGCAAAAAGTGGCCCCTCGGCCTTTATACAGAGTTTTATGCAAAAATTTGACAATATTTTTAGCAAAATTTATATTGGCCTAGGGCCAACCCTCTGAATACTCAACACCGAGGATAACCATGTCATGCACCAACAGCAAACACACAAGCCAGTGCCAGCGCCAACACCAAAACCCAAAGCCCAAGCCTCGGGCTCACTTCATCGAAAGCATCTGTCTCTTGGCTCATATAAATGCCACAAGTTTGGTTTATTGCATGCATGTGGGATTAGTCCCCCAAAACTTTAAAAATAAAAAACACACAGTTACCCTGTGCGCCCAGGTGTCGACCAGGGGTTATGTGTCAGGTAATATCTAGGCGATGACAGTCAACGTGTGCAGGTCCAGGCTTTGATGTGTCATATGTAGTAGGAGATCGTGTGCCAAGGTGACTGCGCAGGTGTCCGAGGGATGTACCAGACCGCCTGCTCATCGATTCGACACGGCCATATATAGAAGATGGGATGCACCAGATTCTTGAAATCAGAGGTCGATGAATATCTAAAAACACGCCAGCCAATGTCTATATTTATAATTGATTTGAAGCAGCGGGTGTTGCTTCCTCAACATGAAGCTCTATCTGTCGGAACACGATATAATGTTCCTTTAATTAATTCTCTAGTGCTCTATGTAGGAATGAAGTCCATTCAACAATTGCAGAGCAAAACCACACCTCAACAGCTTGCAGTGCCAACAGCACCTATAACTCATAGTGCCCCAATGGACATATTTCAAAGATTGATATTAGATCTGAATACAGAAGGTCGATACTTGTTTCTTAACGCAGTTGACAATCAATTGTGGTACCCAAATAACCATACCCATTACTTTTCATGTGTGTTGCTCTATCTTTTTGCAGAAGCAAATCAGGAGATTATCCAAGAACAGATAACAAGAGTACTGTTAGAACGATTGATAGTAAATAGACCTCATTCATGGGGCCTACTCATTACTTTCATTGAACTTATAAAGAATCCACGCTATAACTTTTGGAATCTTGGATTCACACACTGTGCTCCTGAAATAGAGAAACTATTCGAGTCAGTTGCTCGTTCTTGTATGGGGCAATCGATGAAACCTGTGGAAGATGACATTGCCTCTAGTATATCAACAGAAAGCAACCATTGATAATACAACTAACCACTTGAATATGGAACTAACATCAGTCCACACACATCTGAATGTATAAGGTCTAAGATACCCTCGGACCTACTGTCATTTCTTGAAAAAATAGCCTTGGAATTATGTCCAAGTGCACAACCCTTGCATTCCCCCTCGTGCTCTGCTCCAAACTCCAGAAGACTTGTGACCATCCTCCTGAATACTGGAAAATCCATGTAGTGAAGGTGTCTTAATCTATGGTTTCAAAGCTCACATAGACTATCACAGTCATGTACCAAGTCCTAGGCGGGTTGTCATGTCTACCTGTAAATACCACCATCATGAGCACCAATGACCTCTATTGATTCAAATCTCGATCCTCTCAACCAAGAAAGAACTTGTCCATCTACGAATTCCACTACATACCCTCTATCCTCCATAAATGAGATAGAAAGTAGATTACTTTTCAATCCTGGTACATACAACACATCACTCATCCTAAGAGGATTTTTGGACTCCAGCTGAAACGAAGTTGTCCCAACTCCCTTGACTGCATACTTGGAATTATAACCAAGCTCTACTTGCAATCTTGAGTTCTCCTCTAACAAATTGGTCAGTGATTCATATGATCTTGTCATATCAAAAGAGGCTCCACTATCAACCAACAAAGTCCCCATGGTGTTTAACCAAGATTACAAAATCTATTGTTGTAACAATAAATCTGTTGTCACAAATCCGCAGCAACAAAAAAATCTACAACCACACATGTGTCTCGAGAGATGACTCCCTCTCTCTCTAGAGCCTGCATTCTAATACCATGTCAATTTTTAAGCATCTAACTTCAGATCTGAAAAATTACTCTCAAGTGACTTCAAAGAGTAAACCCTAGGGTTGTTATCACTGAATAATTTTACACTAAAATTATGATAGAAAATGATGCAGGGGTATTGAGAAAATCTACCGCTCATATTTCTAGAAGTCCAAAATTCATGTTTTTTAAGCAAATATTAGAATTTGAATTTTTGTTGTAATAGATTACAGAAAATAAAAAGAATAGATTTGATCTCTTTATTAAGTGATAGTTCGAGTCAAGTTTGGTTATAAGTTGAGTGGAAGTAGGATGATTTAGATTTCCTACTCAAAATAGAAACTCAGATCCTATTGTTTTGGATCTCATATTTCTGATATTTGTAATTAAAATCCGAACTCAAGTTTGCAGAGGGGGGAATTTTTGGAGATATGTTGAAGGTTTTGAGTTTAATAGAAAATAGATTTTGAATCTAAAACCTATGCATGCATGTTCTTCTCATTCCCAATATAGTTCAGGTTCTGTACAATTCAACTCAGAGTATAACCCTCGTTTTGCAATAAAAGAAAATTGGATTGCAATTAAAACACCATGTATTTATTCTCTGAATCTGTGATTGAGTGTAAGTTGGGTGAATTTGAAAGTGGTGGTGAGGTGTTCCACCATATTTCCTTTGGTTTTTTTAAGCCACCACAAGGAGTATGCTACATCTAGAAAACGCCATTGTTGTTATCACAGCTGATTGGAGTCGATTCGATTTGAAAATAGTGTGTTGGAGACTGAGTGACTATCATGCTTGATATTCTCAGCAATCAGGTTTGATAGTTGGGAGATAGCGTTTAGACTGTGTGCTCATGGAAATTCTGGTAGCGATGTGGATTTTTGGTATCATTATTCAATTCCTGTAGCGACTACACACAATTGGTAATATTGATTTTGATTCCTGTAGAACACATCTTTCTCAACTTTATAGATTCTCTGGATAGTTCAAAGAACAAGTATTGTTTCAGGTTATGAATGATTTAAGAACCCAGAAAGAAATGTGAAATTAAATTTTGAAAAACAACATCAATCTGATTACAAAGGCATATATATCTGAAATAGAGGTTTTAAAGATAAGTGTTTGAAAGAATAGGAACTGTAGAATGAGTTTGTTTTGTTGACTGAGGTTGTGAAAACTCAGTGAGCATTCTCGTAGTTTATTTCAGAGAATGTTTGGGCTTATAGGAAAGGCAAGCTATACCTTTCACCTGCACCATTAGTGGTATCAGAGCTTAAGGAAATTGATAGCGATTTTGTCCCCACAAGTAATTTTTTGTGCCAAGAGATGGAAGTCGGGATCAGCAGAGGTCAAGGAAGAGGACGACGACCTATTGCAAATGCAGAGGTGATGGAAGAGATGAGAGCTATGCAAGAAAAAATGGAGGCCATGGAAGTTGCTAGACATCGAGATCCTGAAGCAGAGGATATCAGTGAGTCGGAAGAATCTTTAGAAGAAGAAGAAGAAGAAGTAGAAGAAGAAATTGTAGAAATCAGATTGTTAAGGTCAGTTTTAAGTTCTAGTTGAAGGGAAAAAGATGAGATACTAACATATAGTGGAAGTCTGGAGAGAGAGGAGCTGATAGACTAGATAACCGCCTTGGACAAGTATTTTGACTATGAAGAGGTGAGCAAGGACAAGCAAGTGAAATTTGTTGTTACGAGACTAAGAGGATAAGATGACACGCAGCCTTATGGTGGGATGGGGTGCAAGAGGAAAGGAGGTGCAAGAATAAAGACAAGATTAAAAGATGGAGCAAAATGGTTGCCAAGTTAAAGGGTAAGTTCCTACCCAAGGACTATGAATTGATTTTGTTCAGGAAAATGCAAAACTTGAGACAAAAAGTAATGATCGTGAAAGAATACACAGGAATTCTACAAGGTAAATATTAGAGCAGGGCATATAGAGGACACCCCTGAGATAGATTCCAGGTATATTAATGGGTTGATATTTGACATACAGGATGAGTTAAGTTTGTTTTCATTAAGATATGTTAAGGATGTGTATCAGGTGGCATTAAAATCTGAAGAAAATTTGGCAAGGAAGAGCCAAGGGAAAAGCAGAGGAATGTCCAAAGGGAGAGGATAGCAAAGAGGGGAGAAACATGCTAAAGCTAGTAGTTCTGGGAAGCAGAAACAAACAAACAGAACCAATGATTTTCAAGGAAGAAGGTTCACTTCAAGAGGAAGAGGCAGAGGAAGATATTATCAAGTTAGGTGCTACACATGTGGTAAGTTATGTCATATGTCATGGGATTGTCTGAAAAATGCTACAAAACAGAGAAACATACAAATTGTGCAAGATGAAAATGAAATCAAAGAATATGAAACACATGTTGAAGTCGCAGAAACCAGAGAATCTCTACTAATGAAAAGGGTATTGTTGAAGCCAAATAAGCAAGTGTGTCAGCCACCTAAAATAAGGAACTTGTTCCCGACAATATGTAAGGAGAAAGGTAAGTGCTGCAAATTAATCATTCATAATGGCAGCACTGACAATATAGTTTCTACAGAAATGGTGGACAAGTTGGAGCAAAAAAGGGTGCCACATCCTAATCTGTATAAGATTTCTTGGCTGCACAAAAGTCATCAAGTGTTAGTGAATGAACAATGAAAAGTACAGTTCCATATTGGAGGATATAAGGATCAAGTGTAGTGTGACATAATGCCTATGGATGTTTGTCATGTTCTACTAGGCAGACCTTGGCAATATGACAGAAGTGTGAGTTATGATGGCAGAAATAACACTTACACTTTTGAGAAGGATGGATGGAAGCCTACCCTCATACCATTGAAGGAAGAGCAAGTTGAAGAACAGATCAATCCAAAGGTGTTGTTAGTTAGTGGAAAAGAATTCTTGAACCAGATCAAGGAAGAAGAGGTAAACTTCGCTGTGATTGGAAAACCTAGAGTTATTTTGACCAATACAGAGTCAGATTATTTACCAGTAGAAGTTCAGAATTTATTGAATGAGTATATTGATATTATAGTTGATGACTTACCAAATGAGTTGCCACCAATTAGAAGCAAAATTCATCACATAGATTTGATTCCTGGAGCAAGCCTGCCAAACAAAGAAGCTTACAGAATGACACCAGCAGAGAATGAAGAGATCAGAAAATAGGTGGGAAAGTTGTTGGAGAAAGGATTGGTCAAAGAGAGTTTAAGCCCATGTGTTGTACCCACAGTTTTGAGCCCAAAAAAAGATGGAGAGTGGAGAATATGCACCGACTCCAAAGCCATAAACAATATCGCCATTAGGTATCGATTTCTTTTTCCACGTATGGATGATTTGATGGATTGTGTAAGTAGTGCCAATTATTTTTCAAAAATTAATTTAAAGAGTGGATATCATCAGATTAGGATAAGGAAAGGAAATGAATGGAAAACAACCTTCAAAACTAATGATGAAATGTATGAATGGTTGGTTATGCCTTTTGGTTTGACTAATGCACCTACTACATTCATGAGACTCATAAATGAAGTCCTTAAAGAGTTGATAGGAAAGTTTCTGATTGTATATCTTGTTGATATTCTTGTGTTCAGTGAAATAAAGGAGGAACATATTAGGCACTTAAACTTGGTTCTAAAGAAGTTGCATCAAGAAAATATCTTGATAAATTTGAAGAAGTGTTATTTTATGAAAAGAGAATTGGTTTATTTGGGCTTCGTAATTTCACAAGAAGGTTTGAAAATGGATCTATAAAAAGTGAAAGCCATCAAAGAATGACCTTCCCCAAGAAATATCTTTGAAGTCGGGAGTTTTTATGGGTTAGAAAGCTTCAATAGGAAGTTTATCAGAAATTTTAGTGGTATATGTTCTCTTATAGTTGAAACTATCAAGAAAGAGAATCATCTTTTTAGGTGGACAGCGGCATCTAAAAGAAGTTTTAAATTGTTGAAGGAGAAGATCATCGATAAGCGTGTGTTAGCTCTCCCAGACTTCAACAAGTTGTTTCAGGTTAAGTGTGATTCCAGTGACAATGTTATAGGGGTTGTTCTTAGCCAAGATGAGAAACTAGTTTCCTACTTCAATGAGAAGTTGAATGAGGCAAAAAAGAAGTACTCCACATACAATAAGGAATTATATACAATCATCCAAGCTCTGAAGAAATGGAGGCATTATATTATGCCTAAGGAATTTGTTTTATATTCTGACAATCATGCTTTGAAATTTATTACCAAACAGGACAAATTAAATAAAAAACATGCCAAGTGGGTAGAGTATATGAAGAATTTTACATTTGTTCTAAAGCATATTAGTGGAAGTACTAATAAAGTTGTCGATGCTTTGAGAAGAAAATGTCTAATTTTGCAGGAATTTCAAGTAAATGTATTGGGATTGGATCATCTCAAAGAGTTGTATAAAGATGATGAAAATTTTAAGGAAGCTTATGAAGCATGTAAGAATCCAGTGAGCAGGGATAGGAGTCCTTGGATGGAATCTACGCTGCAAGAAGGATTGTTGTTCAAAGGCTGCTAATTTTGTATACCAAAGTGCTCAATGAGAGATAATTTATCGCAGGAAAAACATAATGGAGGATTGGCGGGACACTTTGGAAATGACAAGACATATGCTCATTTTAGTACCTATTACTTTTGGTCGGGGATGAGAGTTGATGTGAAGAAATTTGTGGAGAGATGTAGAGTTTTTCAACATGCTAAAGGGAGACATTAGAACATGGGATTGTATCAACCACTACCAATCCCAAATAGGACATGGGATGTTTTAAGTATGGATTTTTTTTTAGGATTGCCTGGAGCTCAAAGAGGCAATGATTTCATATTTGTAGTAGTGGACAGATTTTCTAAGATGACACATTTTATACCCTGCAATAAAACTAATGATGCAACACACATTGCAAATTTGTTTTTTAAAGAAGTACTGAGACTATATGGTCTTCCTACAAGCATAGTTTCAGACATGGATACAAAATTTGTTGGTCATTTTTGGAGAACATTGTGGAAGAATATAGGAACTAAGCTCAGTTTCAGCTCATCCTATCAACCTCAAACTGATGTCCAAATTAAAGTTATCAATAGGAGTTTGGGAAATATATCGTGAAACTTGGCAAGTGAGCATCCACATCAATGGGATCAAGCCCTTACATGGGATGAATTTTCTTACAATAACTCACCAAATCGAAGCATTGGATGTATCCCATTCAAAATTGTGTATGGAGTGCATCCATGAGGAGTGTTTTAGCTCAAAGATTTAGGAAAGGAGTTTTGATGGAGAAGACTTTGCTACAGACATGCAGTCATTGCATGAACAAGTTAAGGGGATGCAAAAGGAAAACAGTCAAAAATGTACGCAGAGGGTTGATTTGAAGAGAAGGGAAGTCAATTTTGAAGAAGGAGATTTAGTATTGGCACACTTAAGAAATGAAAGGTTTCCCAAGAGAGAATTATAACAAGCTCAAATTGAAGAAGATCAGACCCTACAAAATCTTAAGGAAGTTTTCATCCAATGCTTATGAGATCGAACTTCCAGTTGGCATTGGACTATCGATGATCTTTAATGTCGCAGATTTGTACCCTTATGTTGGGGATGAACCAGAAACCCCAGTAAGTGAACCAAGCAGTGACAAAGACAAGTCAATCTGATGGATGAAGCAGCTACCTACAGCCAAGTGAATTCAAATGGAGAAGATTTTGGACAGGAGATTGATAAAGAAAACCAAAGACAAGGAATACTATGAACATTTGGTCAAATGGAAGGATCACCCAATAGAGGATGCTACTTGCGTAACTGTTGCAATCATACAGAAAAGTGGTATAACGATCGAGGACCTCATGGACGAGAGTCCATGAATACTTTTTTTTCTTGGGAGTCTGATGCAGGGGCATTGAGAAAATCTCCCGCTCTGATTTCTAGAAGTCCAAAGTTCATGTTTTTTTAGCAAATATTCGAATTTGACTTTTTGTTATGATAGATTAGGGAAAATAAAAAGAAGAGATTCGATCTCTTTATTAAGTGATAGTTCGAGTCAAGTTTGGTTAGTAGTTAAGTGGAAGTAGGATCATTCAGATTTCCTACTCAAAATAGAAAATCGGATCCTATTGTTTTGGATCTCTCAGATATCTGATATTTGTAATAAAAATATGAACTCAAGTTTGTAGAGGGGGGGAGTTTTGGAGAGATGTCGAAGGTTTTGAGTTTAATAAAAATAGATTTTGAATCTAAAACCTTTGCGTGCATGTTCTTCTCATTCCCAATACAATTCATGTTCTGAGTAAAATTCAACTCAGAGTATAACCCTTGTTTTGTAATAAACTTATATTGGATGGCAATTAAAACAGTATATTTATTCTCTAAATCTTTGATTGAGTGTAAGTTGGGTGCATTTGAAAGTGGTGGTGAGGTGTTCCACCATATTTCCTCTGTATTTTTAAGCTACAGCAAGGAGTATGCTACATCTAAAAAACGTCATTGTTATTATCACAACTGATTGGAGTCGATTCGATTTGAAAATAGTGTGTTGGAGACTGAGTGACTATCATGCTTGATATTCTCAGCAATCAGGTTTGATAGTTGGGATATAGCATTTAGACTGTATGCTCATGGAAATTTCAGTAGCGATGTGGATTTCCGGTACCATTATTCAATTCCTATAGCAACTACACGCATCTGGTAATATTAATTTTGATTCTTGTATAACACATCTTTCTCAGCTTTATAGATTCTCTGTATAGATCGTTCAAAGAACAAGTATTGTTTCAGGTTATGAATGATTTAAGAACCCAGAAAGAGATGTGAAATCAAACTTTGAAAAACAACATCAATCTGATTACAAAGGCATATATATCTTAAACAAAGGTTTTAAATATAATTGTTTGAAAGCATAGGAACTATAGAATGAGTTTTTTTTATTGATAGAGGTTGTGAAAAATCAGTGAGCGTTCTCATAGTTTATTTCAGAGAATGTTTGGGCTTATAGGAAAGGAAAGTTATACCTTTCACCTGCACCAGAAAATTATACAGCAGAAACATAAAGATCGGAGAGAAACCATCCATGTACAAGGGACAGTAAACTTTCAATATTTAGAATTTCTGAGGGAAAAAATAGCCCCCTCGGCAAATTCACAAAACCCTCAAAACTGAGGACAAAAAACCAATCCTCTCAGCAAAAATACAAAACAATAAAATCCCATAAAATTCCCCAACCCACTTGCAAACTTATTGATGTCACATGTACAGCATGCTAACGTCAATCGTACGAATTGTACTGACTGATGACGTCAATCGTATGATCCTATCACCTACCCAGAAAAAACCCGCATGTGCGGCATGTTTCTTGTCCTCACATTGCATCCTATATGGATTGATTCCTCCCACATGTGTGGTTGTACGGCCTATTCATAAGTGAAGTTTGATTCACATGTGCAGCTTGTACTTTCCTCTCATGCGTGTGGTTTGTTGTCTTTTTCCTTTCACACGTGCGAGGTCACACATGTGGCCTTTCTCCTTGGCTGAAAAAATAAAAGAAATTCCATAAACCCTAGGTCATATTTTTCAAAGTTCAAAAAATCCCTTGCTGAAATTGCCACCCCATCTCCTTAACACTAGTGTTTACTCACTTATTCCATCTTCCACGGCTCAATACACAAGGGGTTTTCACCAAAATAAAGATGTAATGAGAATGCCAACGAATATTCTCACATTCCCGACACCAAGGTCAATGTGAGAATACTTGTCCGAAGCTACAAAACATCAACATTGCAAAGAAGGCATATCAAACTACTACAAACCAAAATTTTAGACTCAAAAGGGTTGAATTTCATGCATACTTCAAGAGAAAGGTCGGTCAACAAGACAATCTATAAACCAAGGTTTTTAAATTTATGTTAAATTGAAATTAGAATAACTTTTGATTGGAAGATTTGTTTTTTGTGATTCAAAAATTACGATAAAGAGACAAAAGAGGAGTATAATTATTTTCAAACATATAAAAGGGTTCTACAAAAAAATATACTCCTTCTAAACCTCTAGAGAAACCATACATGAATCTTGAAGAAAGTGAAGACGTAGGGTACTGGGTATCCCAATTAAGGAAGTAATTTAATGACATGGGTTGTAAGGTCTCCCACGACACCCATCTAGAGTGTGCGCTCCTTCAGAATATTTGGTGATGGAATAGATGTAGAGCATAAGGAGGAAGCGATCGATTGGGTGAATGAAGAAGTTTGGGTGTGAGCAGGGGCAGCTTGGGTGCACGATGGTGACATGTAACACCATGGGGGAACACACCTTACTTGTCTTAGAACGATTGATGAAGACTTGGGTTGTGCTTGGTCAAGGGTGGGGAAACTTGGGAGCATGCCCAAGGAGTGGACTTGTCTGCACTCGGCAACATGGATGCACTAGAGAGGTTGGAATACCCCATCGACACACTCATGAGGAGTCACGATGATCATCACAAGAGAACACACAAGGAAAGGGGTGTGTGGCAAAGGATGGGGGGCGTCGGTCCAAGATACATGATAGTCGATGGGAACGTGAGCTTGGATAGGCTCATTGGGTCCATGGAGGGGAACGATGAATCGTTTGAGTGTGGTTTGTTGAAGGGGTGTGACACACTGAAAAGACATGATGTTTCCCACAAGTGACCTTTGGAGTTCTGATAAGAGCAAGGGAAAACAACCAAAGGAAGGCACAGAATATTGGCAAGATATTTGGAGAACAAGTCTAAGGAAAGTATGAGGCAACGAGTTGAGGAAGAGTTTCCAAGATGTAAGACAAGTAGACAAAAGTGGGATGCTCTGGGAGGTTTTGGGGAAGTCTGGAAATGTAGGCCTATTGGAGGCATGTGTGAGGAAGAATCGAAATCTATGTTAGCTGAGTGAAATTCTATAGAAATGAAGGGACAATAAGTCTTCAGTTGTGGGCACATCTGAGATGCATCGCGGGAAGTTGCAGAGACGGTTGCGATAAAGAGTCTTGGTGTGACAAATCTATTTATGAGTGTCTTGGTGAGGTGATGTGAGTCGTGTGACTCTACTGAATTTGTAAACCGATCTGGTAGTGCTTATATTGTAAATATTTCGAAATAGAAAAGACTTAGTTGGGTGTTAGGCATGGTTTGTTCC
>JASDQU010680641.1:13550-25119 GCA_032191745.1 Picea mariana
TATTTTAAAAGACCAAATCCCCTTTTGCAGATTGGTTAAAGTATAATTGTAATAGGCCCCAGAATATATTAAAGGTGGTTATAACCACGCAGATTGAGAAGTCAGCCCTGCCAGTGAAAAGACACTTCCACACGTGCCAGAGTTGTATAAATAAGGAGGCTAGTGCCTCACTTAGATACACACTCACTTGTTCATTGAGAGACAAGTTTCAGAGCTGTAGTTGAATAAGAGAGAGAGAGAGAGAGAGAGAGAGAGAGAGAGAGAGAGGTGCATTCTTGGGAGAGGACTTTCTGTATTTTTTTGAGTTATCTCTTGGAATTGTATTGGCTATCTATAATAAGGGTTTCCCAGGATAAATTATCTGTCTCTTGTGATTGTGTATTTCTCAATGATCCTATCTTATGCTATTGTTATCTAGTGAAATGAAAAGAACTCTAATAATAGCTTAAACCTTGACATCCTCCACACCATGACTGAAGCAAGAAAAATAACAACCATGATAGAATCATACCTAGCGACTAGAGAAAAATTCTCCTCTCAGTCGACTCCCTCTTTCTGGGAAAACCCTCTCACCACAAACCTTGCCTTATAATTTTCGATGCAACCATATGCAGCATGCTTGATCTTATAGATCCACTTGGAAGTCACCACATCCTTCCTTTCTGGTCTCATAACTATGTCCCACACATCATTCTTCATGGTGGATTGATACTCCTCCATCATGGCATCCTTCCAAACCTATTGGCATGTTGCTTCCTGAAAATGGAAGGCTACATACCTCTAAAACCTCTACAGAGGCCTACTTTCCCTGAAAGTTCCCATGGGTGTTGTATACCCCTTCGCTCTCTCAAATTATATCGAAGCCATCTAGGCCTCATATCCTTGTCATGAGGAGGGTCCACTCGATCCACTGACTCCTCTAACTCCTCATGGTATGAAGGTTAATCCATATACTAGATGGACATGTACTCTCCTCAACCTTTGGAGCCTCTTGCTCCTCACCATCTTATGTGGTCTCTCGAGACCTCCTAAAATCCAAATACTCCTCAAACCTAACATCCCGACTAACATCAATGTGTCGTTGTCCTTGAATGTAGATCTGATAGGCCTTTGAAGTCCCGTTGTATCCCACAAACATGACCTTCCTCCCAAAAGGTTCCAAATTCTTCCTCTTCTCCTTAGAAACATGGATGTAAAAAAGACAACCAAAGATCCTCGAATGTCCTATCTCTAGTCTCACTCCTATGAATTCCTCCTCAGGAGTCTTTTCCTCCAATATCCTATGAGGACTCTTGTTTTGAACATAGAATATCATGTTGTGCGACTCTACCCAAAGAAACAAGGGCAGATCATGGTCATGCAACATCACCCTGGTAGCCTCCACTATGGTCTAATTCTTTCTTTCTGCAATCCAATTCTACTATGGGTTGAAAGGAACTATCATCTCCCTCTTGATTTCTTCCTCCTTGCAGAATTATCTGAACTCATTGGAGGTATACTCACCCCTGTTATCAGACCTCAATACCTTTATCTTCTTCCCTGTCTAGTTCTCCACTAGAGCCTTGAATTCCTTGAATCGACTAAAAACCTCATCCTTGGTCCTCATGAATA
Source organism: Picea mariana (assembly GCA_032191745.1). Classification (NCBI taxonomy): domain Eukaryota; kingdom Viridiplantae; phylum Streptophyta; class Pinopsida; order Pinales; family Pinaceae; genus Picea; species Picea mariana. The sequence continues at coordinate 15,162 of JASDQU010680641.1, forward strand.
AGATCCATGTCCTCCTATAATAATCATCAATGAATGTTACAAAATACAACTAACCACTTGAAGATGGAACTAACATCGGTCCACACACATCTGAATGTATTAGGTCTAATATCCCCTCAGACCTACTTTCATTTCTTGAAAAAATAGCCTTGGAATTATTTCCAAGTGCACAACCCCTACATTCCCCCTCGTTCTCTGCTCCAAACTCCAGAAGACTTGTGACCATCCTCCTCAATACTGGAAAATCCATGTAGTGAAGGTGTCCTAATCTATGGTGTCAAAGCTCACATAGACTATCACAGTCATGTACCAAGTCCTAGGTGGGTTGTCATGTCTACCTGTAAGTACTACCATCATGAGCACCAATGACCTCTATTGATTCAAATCTTGATCCTCTCAACCAAGAAAGAACTTGTCCATCTATGAATTCCTCTACATACCCTCTATCCTCCATAACTGAGATAGAAAGTAGATTACTTTTCAGTCCTGGTACATACAACACATCACTCATCCTAAGAGGATTTTTGGACTCCAGCTGAAACGAATTTGTCCCAACTCCCTTGACTACATACTTGGCATTATAACCAAGATCTACCTGCAATCTTGAGTTCTCCTCTGACAAATTGGTTAGTGATTCATATGATCTTGTCATATCAAAAGAGGCTCCACTATCAACCAAAAAAGACCCCATGGTGTTCAACCAAGATTACAAAATTTGTTGTTGTAACAATAAATATGTTGTCACACATCCGCAACAACAAACAAATCTACAACCAAACATGTGTCTCGAGAGATGACTCCCTCTCTCTCTAGATCCTACATTATGATACCATGTCAATTTTTAAGCATCTAACTTCATATCTGAAAAATTACTCTCAAGTGACTTCAAAGAGTAAACCCTAGGGCTATTATCACTGAATAATTTTACACTAAAATTATGATAGAAAATGAAGCAGGGGTATTGAGAAAATCTCCCGCTCATATTTCTAGAAGTCCAAAATTCATGTTTTTTTAGCAAATATTCGAATTTGAATTTTTGTTGTAATAGATTAGGGAAAATAAAAAAAAAGAGATTTGATATCTTTATTAAGTGATAGTACGAGTCAAGTTTGGTTATAAGTTAAGTGGAAGTAGGATGATTTAGATTTCCTACTCAAAATAGAAACTCAGATCCTATTGTTTTGGATCTCATATTTCTGATATTTGTAATTAAAATCCGAACTCAAGTTTGCAGGGGGGGAATTTTTGGAGATATGTTGAAGGTTTTGAGTTTAATAGAAAATAGATTTTCAATCTAAAACCTATGCATGCATGTTCTTCTCATTCCCAATATAGTTCAGGTTCTATACAATTCAACTCAGAGTATAACCCTCGTTTTGCAATAAAAGCAAATTGGATTGCAATTAAAACACCATGTATTTATTCTTTGAATCTGTGATTGAGTGTAAGTTGGGTGCATTTGCAAGTGGTGGTGAGGTGTTCCACCATATTTCCTTTGTTTTTTTTAAGCTACAACAAGGAGTACGCTACATCTAGAAAACGTCATTGTTGTTATCACAGCTGATTAGAGTTGATTCGATTTGGAAAGTGTGTTGGAGATTGAGTGACTACCATGCTTGATATTCTCAGCAATCAAGTTTGATAGTTGGGAGATAGCGTTTAGACTGTGTGCTCATAGAAATTCTGGTAGCAATGTAGAATTTTGGTATCATTATTCAATTCCTGTAGCAACTACACACAATTGGTAATATTGATTTCGATTCCTGTAGAACACATCTTTCTCGGCTTTAAAGATTCTCTGTATAGATAGTTCAAAGAATAAGTATTGTTTCAAGTTATGAATGATTTAAGAACCCATAAAGAGATGTGAAATTAAATTTTGAAAAACAACATCAATCTGATTACAGAGGCATATATATCTGAAATAGAGGTTTTAAAGATAAGTGTTTGAAAGAATAGGAACTGTAGAATGAGTTTGTTTTGTTGACAGAGGTTGTGAAAACTCAGTGAGCATTCTCGTAGTTTATTTCAGAGAATGTTTGGGCTTATAGGAAAGGCAAGCTATACCTTTCACCTGCACCATTAGTGGTATTAGAGCTTAAGGAAATTGATAGTGATTTTGTCCCCACGAGTAATCTTTTGTGCCAAGAGATGGAAGCCGGGATCAGCGGAGGTTGAGGAAGAGGGCATCGACCTATTGCAAATGCAGAGGTGATGGAAGAGATGAGAGATATGAAAGAAAAAATGGAGGTCGTGGAAGTTGCTAGACATCGAGATCCTGAAGCAGAGGATATCAGTGAGTTGGAAGAATCTTTAGAAGAAGAAGAAGAAGAAGAAGAAACTGCATAAATCAGATTGTTAAGGTCAGTTTTAAGTTCTAGTTCGAGGGAAAAAGATGAGATACTGACATATAGTGGAAGTCTGGAGAGAGAGGAGATGATAGACTAGATAACCGCCTTGGACAAGTATTTTGACTATGAAGAGGTGAGTGAGGACAAACAAGTGAAATTTGTTGTTACAAGACTAAGAGGATAAGAGGACACATAGCCTTATGGTGGGATGGGGTGCAGGAGGAAAGGAGGAGCAAGAATAAAGCCAGGATTAAAAGATGGAGAAAAATGGTTTCCAAGTTAAAGGGTAAGTTCCTACCCAAGGACTATGAATTCATTTTGTTCAGAAAAATGCAAAACTTGAGACAAAAAGTAATGACCGTGAAAGAATACACGGGAATTCTACAAGGTAAATATTAGAGCAGGGCATATAGACGACACCCCTAAGATAGCTTCCAGGTATATTAATGGGTTGATATTTGACATACAGGGTGAGTTAAGTTTGTTTTCATTAAGATATGTTGAGGATGTGTATCAGGTGGCATTAAAATCTGAAGAAAATTTGGCAAGGAAGAGCCAAGGGAAAAGCAGAGGAATGTCCAAAGGGAGAGGATAGCAAAGAGGGAAGAAACATGTTGAATCTAGTAGTTCTGGGAAGCAGGAACAAACAAACATAACCAATGATTTTCAAGGAAGAAGGTTCACTTCAAGAGGAAGAGGCAGGGGAAGATATTATCAAGTTAGGTGCTACACATGTGGTAAGTTATGCCATATGTCATGGGATTGTCTGAAAAATGCTACAAAACAGAGAAACATACAAATTGTGCAAGATGAAAATGAAATCAAAGAAGATGAAACACTTGTTGAAGTCACGGAAACTAGAGAATCTCTACTGATGAAAAGGGTATTGTTGAAGCCAAATAAGAAAGTGTGTGAGCCACCTAAAATAAGGAACTTGTTTCAGACAATATGTAAGGAGAAAGGTAAGTGCTGCAAATCAATCATTGATAATGGTAGCACTGACAATATAGTTTCTATAGAAATGGTGGACAAGTTGGAGCAAAAAAGGGTGCCACATCCTAATCTGTATAAGATTTCTTGGCTGCAAAAAAGTCATCAAGTGTTAGTGAATGAACAATGAAAAGTACAGTTCCATATTGGAGGATATAAGGATCACGTATAGTGTGACATAATGCTTATGGATGTTTGTCATGTTCTACTAGGCAGACCTTGGCAATATGACAGAAGTGTGAGTTATGATGGCAGAAATAACACTTACACTTTTGAGAAGGATGGATGGAAGCATACCCTCATACCATTGAAGGAAGAGCAAGCTCAAGAACAGATCAATTCAAAGGTGTTGTTGGTTAGTGGAAAGGAATTCTTGAACCAGATCAAGGAAGAAGAGGTAAACGTCACTTTGATTGGAAAACCTAGAGTTATTTTGACGAATACAAAGTCATATTATTTACCAGTAGAAGTTCAGAATTTATTGAATGAATATATTGATATTATAGTTGATGACTTACCAAATGAGTTGCCACCAATTCGAAGCAAAATTCATCACATAGATTTTATTCCTGGAGCAAGCCTGCCAAACAAAGAAGCTTACAGAATGACACCAGCAGAGAATGAAGAGATCAGAAAATAGGTGAGAAAGTTGTTGGAGAAAGGATTGGTCAAAGAGAGTTTAAGCCCATGTGTTGTACCCATTTTTGAGCCCAAAAAAAGATGGAGAGTGGAGAATGTGCACCGACTCCAAAGCCATAAACAAGATCGCCATTAGGTATCGATTTCTTTTTCCACGTATGGATGATTTGATGGATTGTGTAAGTAGTGCCAATTATTTTTCAAAAATTGATTTAAAGAGTGGATATCATCATATTAGTATAAGGAAAGGATATGAATGGAAAACAGCCTTCAAAACTAATGATGAAATGTATGAATGGTTGGTTATGCCTTTTGGTTTGACTAATGCACCTACTACATTCATGAGACTCATAAATGAAGTCCTTAAAGAGTTCATAGGAAAGTTTGTGATTGTATATCTTGATGATATTCTTGTGTTCAGTCAAACAAAGGAGGAACATATTATGCACTTAAACTTGGTTCTAAAGAAGTTTCATCAAGAAAATCTCTTGATAAATTTGAAGAAGTGTTATTTTATGAAAAGAGAATTGGTTTATTTGGGCTTCGTAATTTCACAAGAAGGTTTGAAAATGGATCCATTAAAAGTGAAAGCCATCAAAGAATGACCTTCCCCAAGAAATATCTTTTAAGTCAGGAGTTTTTATGGGTTAGAAAGCTTCAATAGGAAGTTTATCAGAAATTTTAGTGGTACATGTGCTCTAATAGTTGAAACTATCAAGAAAGAGAATCATCTTTTTAGGTGGATAGCGGTAGCTAAAAGAAGTTTTAAATTGTTGAAGGAGAAGATCATCAATAAGCGTGTGTTCGCTCTCCCAGACTTCAACAAGTTGTTTCAGGTTAAGTGTGATGCCAGTGACAATGTTATAGGGGTTGTTCTTAGCCAAGATGAGAAACTAGTTTCCTACTTCAATGAGAAGTTGAATGAGGCAAAAAAGAAGTACTCCACATATGATAAGGAATTATATACAATCATCCAAGCTCTGAAGAAATGGAGGCATTATCTTATGCCTAAGTAATTTGTTTTATATTCTGACAATCATGCTTTGAAATTTATTACCAAACAAGACATATTAAATAAAAAACATGCCAAGTGGGTAGAGTATATGAAGAATTTTACATTTGTTCTAAAGCATATTAGTGGAAGTACTAATAAAGTTGTCGATGCTTTGAGAAGAAAATGTCTAATTTTGCAAGAATTTCAAGTAAATGTCTTGGGATTGGATCATCTCAAAGAGTTGTATAAAGATGATGCAAATTTTAAGGAAGCTTATGAAGCATGTAAGAATCCAGTGAGCAAGGATAGGAGTCCTTGGATGGAATTCATGCTGCAAGAAGGATTGTTGTTCAAAGGCTGCTAATTTTGAATACCAAAGTGCTCAATGAGAGATAATTTATCTCAGGAAAAACATAATGGAGGATTGGCAGGACACTTTGGAAATGACAAGACATATGCTCATTTGAGTACCTATTACTTTTGGTCGGGGATGAGAGTTGATGTCAAGAAATTTGTGGAGAGATGTAGAGTTTTTAAACATGCTAAAGGGAGACATTAGAACATGGGATTGTATCAACCACTACCAATTCCAAATAGGCCATGGGATGTTTTAAGTATGGATTTTTTTTCAGGATTGCCTAGAACTCAAAGAGGCAATGATTCCATATTTGTAGTAGTGGACAGATTTTCTAAGATGACACATTTTATACCCTGCTATAAAACTAATGATGCAACACACATTGCAAATTTGTTTTTTAAAGAAGTACTTAGACTACATGGTCTTCCTACAAGCATAGTTTCAGACATGGATACAAAATTTGTTGGTCATTTTTGGAGAACATTGTGGAAGAATCTAGGAACTAAGCTCAGTTTCATCTCATCCTATCAACCTCAAATTGATGTCCAAATTAAATTTATCAATAGGAGTTTGGGAAATATATTGAGAAATTTGGCAAGTGAGCATCCACATCAATGGGATCAAGCCCTTACATGGGATGAATTTTCTTACAATAACTCACCAAATCGAAGCATTGGATGTATCCCATTCAAAATTGTGTATGGAGTGCATCCATGAGGAGTGTTTTAGCTCAGATATTTAGGAAAGGCAGGGATAAGAAGTGTTGATGGAGAATACTTTGCTACAGCCATGTAGTCATTGCATGAACAAGTTAAGGGGATGCAAAAGGAAAACAGTAAAAAATGTAAGCAAAGGGTTGATTTGAAGAGAAGGGAAGTCAATTTCGAAGAAGGAGATTTAGTATTGGCACACTTAAGAAAGGAAAGGTTTCCCAAGAGAGAATATAACAAGATCAAATTGAAGAAGATCGGACCCTACAAAATCTTAAGGAATTTTTCATCCAATGCTTATGAGATCGAACTTCCAGTTGGCATTGGACTATCTATGATCTTTAATGTAGCAAATTTGTACCCTTATGTTGGGGATGAACCAAAAACACCAGTAAGTGAACCAGGCAGTGACAAAGACAAGTCAATCTGATGGATGAAGCAGCTACCTACAGCCAAGTGAATTCAAATGGAGAAGATTTTGGACAGGAGATTGATAAAGAAAACCAAAGACAAGGAATACTATGAACATTTGGTCAAATGGAAGGATCACCCAATAGAGGATGCTACTTGGGTAACTGTTGCAATCATACAGAAAAGTGGTATAATGATCGAGGACATCATGGACGAGAGTCCATGAATACTTTTTTATCTTGGGAGCCTGATGCAGGGGCATTGAGAAAATCTCCCGCTCTGATTTCTAGAAGTCCAAAATTCATGTTTTTTTTAAGCAAATATTCGAATATAAATTTTTGTTATAATAGATTAGGGAAAATAAAAAGAAGAGATTTGATCTCTTTATTAAGTGATAGTTCGAGTCAAGTTTGGTTAGTAGTTGAGTGTAAGTAGGATCATTCGGATTTCCTACTCAAAATAGAAACTCGGATCCTATTGTTTTGGATCTCTCAGATATCTCATATTTGTAATAAAAATCTGAACTCAAGTTTTTAGAGGGGGGGATTTTTGGAGAGATGTCGAAGGTTTTGAGTTTAATAAAAAATAGATTTTGAATCTAAAACCTTTGCGTGCATGTTCTTCTCATTCCCAATACAATTCAGGTTATGTACAATTCAACTCAGAGTATAACCCTTGTTTTGTAATAAACTCAGATTGGATTGCAATTAAAACACTGTGTATTTATTCTATGAATCTTTGATTGAGTGTAAGTTGGGTGCATTTGCAAGTGGTGGTGAGGTGTTCCACCATATTTCCTCTATTTTTTTAAGCTGCAGCAAGGAGTATGCTACATCTAGAAAACGCCATTGTTGTTATCACATCTGATTGGAGTCGATTCGATTTGGAAATAGTGTGTTGGAGACTGAGTGACTATCATGCTTGATATTCTCAGCAATCAGGTTTGATAGTTGGGATATAGCATTTAGACTGTATGCTCATGGAAATTTTAGTAGCGATGTGGATTTTTAGTACCATTATTCAATTCCTATAGCGACTACACACATCTGGTAATATTAATTTTGATTCTTGTATAACACATCTTTCTTAGCTTTATAGATTCTCTGTATAGATCGTTCAAAGAACAAGTATTGTTTCGGGTTATGAATGATTTAAGAACCCGGAAAGAGATGTGAAATCAAATTTTGAAAAACAACATCAATCTGATTACAAAGGCATATATATCTTAAACAAAGGTTTTAAATATAAGTGTTTGAAAGCATAGGAACTATAGAATGAGTTTGTTTTATTGATAGAGGTTGTGAAAAATCAGTGAGCGTTCTCATAGTTTATTTCAGAGAATGTTTGGGCTTATAGGAAAGGAAAGTTATACCTTTCACCTGCACCAGAAAATTATACAGCAGAAACATAAAGATCGGAGAGAAACCATCCATGTACAAGGGACAGTAAACTTTCAATATTTAGAATTTCTGAGGGAAAAAATAGCCCCCTCGGCAAATTCACAAAACCCTCAAAACTGAGGACAAAAAACCAATCCTCTCAGCAAAAATACAAAACAATAAAATCCCATAAAATTCCCCAACCCACTTGCAAACTTATTGATGTCACATGTACAGCATGCTAACGTCAATCGTACGAATTGTACTGACTGATGACGTCAATCGTATGATCCTATCACCTACCCAGAAAAAACCCGCATGTGCGGCATGTTTCTTGTCCTCACATTGCATCCTATATGGATTGATTCCTCCCACATGTGTGGTTGTACGGCCTATTCATAAGTGAAGTTTGATTCACATGTGCAGCTTGTACTTTCCTCTCATGCGTGTGGTTTGTTGTCTTTTTCCTTTCACACGTGCGAGGTCACACATGTGGCCTTTCTCCTTGGCTGAAAAAATAAAAGAAATTCCATAAACCCTAGGTCATATTTTTCAAAGTTCAAAAAATCCCTTGCTGAAATTGCCACCCCATCTCCTTAACACTAGTGTTTACTCACTTATTCCATCTTCCACGGCTCAATACACAAGGGGTTTTCACCAAAATAAAGATGTAATGAGAATGCCAACGAATATTCTCACATTCCCGACACCAAGGTCAATGTGAGAATACTTGTCCGAAGCTACAAAACATCAACATTGCAAAGAAGGCATATCAAACTACTACAAACCAAAATTTTAGACTCAAAAGGGTTGAATTTCATGCATACTTCAAGAGAAAGGTCGGTCAACAAGACAATCTATAAACCAAGGTTTTTAAATTTATGTTAAATTGAAATTAGAATAACTTTTGATTGGAAGATTTGTTTTTTGTGATTCAAAAATTACGATAAAGAGACAAAAGAGGAGTATAATTATTTTCAAACATATAAAAGGGTTCTACAAAAAAATATACTCCTTCTAAACCTCTAGAGAAACCATACATGAATCTTGAAGAAAGTGAAGACGTAGGGTACTGGGTATCCCAATTAAGGAAGTAATTTAATGACATGGGTTGTAAGGTCTCCCACGACACCCATCTAGAGTGTGCGCTCCTTCAGAATATTTGGTGATGGAATAGATGTAGAGCATAAGGAGGAAGCGATCGATTGGGTGAATGAAGAAGTTTGGGTGTGAGCAGGGGCAGCTTGGGTGCACGATGGTGACATGTAACACCATGGGGGAACACACCTTACTTGTCTTAGAACGATTGATGAAGACTTGGGTTGTGCTTGGTCAAGGGTGGGGAAACTTGGGAGCATGCCCAAGGAGTGGACTTGTCTGCACTCGGCAACATGGATGCACTAGAGAGGTTGGAATACCCCATCGACACACTCATGAGGAGTCACGATGATCATCACAAGAGAACACACAAGGAAAGGGGTGTGTGGCAAAGGATGGGGGGCGTCGGTCCAAGATACATGATAGTCGATGGGAACGTGAGCTTGGATAGGCTCATTGGGTCCATGGAGGGGAACGATGAATCGTTTGAGTGTGGTTTGTTGAAGGGGTGTGACACACTGAAAAGACATGATGTTTCCCACAAGTGACCTTTGGAGTTCTGATAAGAGCAAGGGAAAACAACCAAAGGAAGGCACAGAATATTGGCAAGATATTTGGAGAACAAGTCTAAGGAAAGTATGAGGCAACGAGTTGAGGAAGAGTTTCCAAGATGTAAGACAAGTAGACAAAAGTGGGATGCTCTGGGAGGTTTTGGGGAAGTCTGGAAATGTAGGCCTATTGGAGGCATGTGTGAGGAAGAATCGAAATCTATGTTAGCTGAGTGAAATTCTATAGAAATGAAGGGACAATAAGTCTTCAGTTGTGGGCACATCTGAGATGCATCGCGGGAAGTTGCAGAGACGGTTGCGATAAAGAGTCTTGGTGTGACAAATCTATTTATGAGTGTCTTGGTGAGGTGATGTGAGTCGTGTGACTCTACTGAATTTGTAAACCGATCTGGTAGTGCTTATATTGTAAATATTTCGAAATAGAAAAGACTTAGTTGGGTGTTAGGCATGGTTTGTTCC
>JASDQU010680642.1:0-11345 GCA_032191745.1 Picea mariana
ATTTTCTAAGTCTTCGAAGACTTGGTCTTCACCTCTTCCAGAGAATGAGTTCCTAGATCTCGATAACACTTCTAAAGTGTTATTCCTCCTAAGCTTTGTCTAGTTCATACTTCGATCTCCCGCGCACTCCTTGCGTCTGAGGGATTTCAATAACTTAGATCCACAGTGTTCCTCTCGGGCTTGATGCACACCTTGTAGAGCTTCCAATGAAGAGAAACAATTGAAACTGGGAAAATTCACAGTTCCATCCACTTGTTCATGAAAACATAAAGTAATAGGAAAATGCACACAGTCCAAACACCACACATTTGGGTCAATTTTCCATTCTGTTATATTCACAAGTGCCCACTGGCTACACAATACATTTAAAATTACAGTCACTCAAAAGATTGAGATCTCCTGCTAACTCACAGTTCTCTCTTATAGCTAGTTTCTCTCTGTATTCCAGCTCTCCTGTATTACCGCTCCCTCTCACTGGTTGTACCAACTTCTACATAGCTCAAAAAAATGTTTCTATGGTTTCCCCTAGCTACTTTCCTACTCTAAACTTCATCCTATGATATCTTAGTTCGGTCGCATTCCAGAGCTGAAGTGGAAACTCCTGCTCTGTTTACAATTTCAAAACTTTGCCTCAAAGGGTAAAATTTGGCACCGGTTCCATCGTGCCTCTAAAGGTGAATTTTTGGCACTGAGTGGAGGTGGATTCTGAAATTGGTTGGAACTGCCCATGCACAGGTTCTGGAAGAACTCTCACGTGTAGAGTGGTCCCACCTTAGTATTCTTTCCAACGATGCTCCTGCATCATACTCCCCTTGACAAAAATTCATGGACTCCTGTCCATGATCTCCTCTACTGATTTTCCCTGCTTCTTGATAGTAGCTTTGGTTTCCCAACTGGAATCTTTGATTGGGTGTCCTTTCCATTTGACCAGATACTCAAAATAGGTTTTCCTTCTGGTCTTCTTGTCAATTCTCTGATCAACAATTTTCTCCATCTGTGGCTTTTCTGCCACAAGAATTTGTTTCTCCCACTGAATATTTCCTTGATCTTCTAACCCTTCTATGTCATCTTCCTTGTAAGGGTATAGGTCTAAAACATTGAATATGGGTGAAATACCCACACCATATGGCATCTCAATCTCATAAGCATTTGCATCAAACTTCCTCAAGATCTTACAGGGTCCTATCTTCTTCATATTCAATTTGTTATATGTTCCCCTAGGGAACCTTTCCTTCCTGAGATGTAAAACCTGATCTCCCACTTCAAATTGAAGTTTCCTATGATGCTGATGAACTCTATGATTGTATTTCTGGTTAGAACTCTGTAATTGTTCTTTGATCTGACTATGGAGTTTCTACATCTCCGCAGCAAAATCCTCTGCTCCAGTGCTCTTGGTCTCACCCTATTCCAAATCCCTTAACTCAGACACTCCCCTAGGTTGCATTCCATAGAGTATTTGGAATGGACTCCTTCCAGTGCTCCTATTTGGTGAGTCATTGTATGCAAATTCTACTTGTGGCAAAATCTAATCCCACTGGTTATGGTGTTTAGTAACCAGGCTTCTCAATAAGTTTCCCAAACTTCTATTTACCACCTCAGTATACCCATATGTCTAAGGGTGATAAGCTGAGATGAAGGACAAATTCATCCCCATATTCTTCCATAATGTCCTCCAAAAGTGACCAACAAATATTGTGTCTCTGTCTGAGACAATGCTCCTGGGTAGACTGTGAAGTCTCACAACTTCTCTGAAAAATAGATTTGCAACATGTGTTGCATCATTGGTATTCTGGCATGGAATGAAATGTGCCATCTTTGAAAACCTATCCACCACCACAACTATGGAATCAAACCCCCTTTTTTTTCTTGGCAATCCCAACACTAAATCCATGCTTATTGCATCCCAAGGCCTCTCTGGTATTGGCAATGGTTGATACAATCCAGTGTTTTGTCTTTTCCCCTTTGCATGTTGGTAGATCCTACATTTGTTCACAAACTTTATCAACTCTGTTCTCATACCTGGCCAATAGTATGAACTTCTCAATTGTGCAAACGTTTTATCATGGCCGAAATGTCCAGCCAATCCTCCACTATGCTTCTCCTTCAGAAGATTGTCCCTCATTGAGCATCTTGGTATGCACAATTGATTTCCTATGAACAACAATCCTTCCTGAACCATATACTCTATCCACTAACTTCTATCTCTTAGTACAGGGCTTGTACATGCTTCATAGGCCTCCTTGAAATCTGTATCATCACAATACATATCCTTAAGATGTTCAAACCCCCAGGTCTTCACTTGGAATTCATGCATGATCAAACATCTCTTGCTTAATGAATCAACAACCTTGTTAGCATTCCCAGCAATATTTTTTATGAAAAAAGTAAAATTTTGCATAAATTCAATCCATTTTGCATGCCTTTGATTCAATTTTTCTTGTCAGGTTATGAATTGTAAAGCTTGGTTATCATTGTACAAGACAAACTCTTACGGGACAAGATAATGCCTCCATTTCTTCAATTCTTGAATCATGGCATAGAAATCCTTGTCATATGTGGAGTATTTCCTCTTAGTCTCATTCAGAATCTCACTGAAATAGGCAACAGGTTGATTGTCCTGACTCAAAACTTCTCCTATTTCAACTCCACTTGCATCACATCTTACCTGAAATGTCTTCCCAAAATTTGGCAAGACCAGAATTGGTCGTTCTGTTATCTTCTCCTTCAGTATATTGAAGAACTTTTCGACCTCCTTTGTCCATTTAAAAGACTTGTGTTTCTTCTTCACTGTATCCATCATGGGTGCACAAATCCCATTGAAGTCTCTAATGAACTTCATATAGAAACTTGTTAAACGATGAAATCTCCTTACCTCGAACATGCTCCTTGGTGACGACCATTCTTTGATCGCTTTCACCTTCTCTGGATCCATCTTCATTTCATTCGAAGAGATCACGAAACCCAAATAAATGAGTTATGTCTTCATAAAAGAGAACTTATTCAAATTGATCAGTATTTTCTCCTACTGTAGCCTCCTCATTACTAGCGTTAGGTGCCTCAAATTCTCTTCTTTAGTCTTGTTAAAGATCAGTATATCATCCAGATATACAACCATGGACTTTCCAATGAAATCTTTCAGAATTTCATTCATCAACCTCATAAAAGTACTTGGGTCATTCGTCAAGACAAATGGCATAACTAGCCACTCATACAGACCTTCATTCATCTTAAAGGTTGTTTTCCATTCATCACCTTCCCTCATCCTAATCTGGTGATACCCACTTTTCAGATCTATCTTAGAAAAGAATTTTGCTCCACTTAAGCAATCCATCAAATCATCCATCCTCAGTAAAGGAAATATGTACTTGATGGTGATCTTGTTGATGGATCTCGAGTCTATGCACATTCTCCATCCTCCATATTTCTTTGGGCTTAACACAGTTGGTACTGCGCATGGGCTCAAACTTTCTCTGACCAAACCCTTATCCAACAACTCTTGGACTTGGTTCTTCACCTCCTCATTTTCTTGAGGTGTTAATCTGTACATTGCCTTGTTCGACAGGCTTTCTCTTGGTATCAAGTTGATATGATTACTGATACTCCTGATGGGCGACAATGAGTTTGGCAGCTCTTCCACCACTATATCAACAAAATTATCTAGCAGCTCCTGAACTTCTTCAGGAAAATCATCCATTTATGTACTCGTAAGGATGACTCTGGGCTTCCTCACCACAGCGAACTGCATCTTGTTCTTCCTTGACTTCTTTCAGAAGTTGCTTCCCACTCATGAGAAGTATGCTTGTGTTGGCTTCCTCTTTCACTCTCTTCTCCTCCATTGGTAGCAACATATGCATCCTACCATTCTTCTCCAATGTATATGTATTTTCCCCCCATCATGAATGACATTTCTATCAAACTTCCATGGTATTCCCAATAGAATATAGCATACGTCCATGGGAATTACATCACATAGGATTTCATCTTTATACCCTCCTATTTTAATTTCAACCAGGCATTGTTTAGTGATCATTACTTGGTGTCCTTTTTATAGCCATGAGACTTTGTATGGACTTGGATATGCAGTTGTCTTCAGCTCCAATTTCTCCACCATCTTTGTGGATACTAGGTTGTCAGTACTCCCACTGCCAATGATCACCTTGCATACTTTATCCTTAGTCTTGAAAGATGTCCTAAAGAGACTGTTTCCCTGCACTGGATTTTCAATTTCTGCCTCTGGTTTTAAGAGAAATTTTCTCAACATTAGGGATGCTCCATCCTTAGCTCCCTCTCCCTCAACATTCCTTTGTTGTGCTTCTGAAATGTGAGCTTCTCTTCCTTCCTTCTTCTTCTCGGGACATTCCCAAGACATGTGCCCTATCTTTCCACAGTTATAGCACCTTACTCCTCCTCAGCCTCTTCCTCTAGAAGAGTTTCTTCCACCACTCTGTCTCCCTTGTGAATTTCCTCCTCATTCTGAGTGATTGTGTGGTTTTTCATCCTCGTCCTTAGACTGATGTGCTTTGTCACGGTTAAATCCCTCTCTTTTTCCTGGGATCGAGCTTTTACCTCTTCCTCGCTAGTTCTATTTTCTAGCCAGCTTCTTTTCTGCCTTCAGCGCAAACTGATAAGCATCTTCCACAGTCCTGACTGACATCATGCTGAGCTCATCCTGGATCCCATATCTCAATCCATTTATATATCAAACGAATTTCTCTTCATCTCTCTCCCATTTTCCAACTCTGATGTTAAGTCGGTAGAACTCCTCAGTGTACTCCTTGACTTTCATTCCTTTCTCTCTCAGGTTATGTAGCTTCCTGAACAGAGTGATCTGGTAGTCTTTGGGTATGAACTTAGCCTTTAGTTTGGCTATCAGTCTGTCCCAACTCTTTATCCTCTGTTTTCCTTGACTTCTCCTCTCAGCCTGCAGTTCGTCCCACCACAGTGTTGCATGCCCTTTTAGTCTGGCGATTGCCTGCTTCACCTTCTTCCTCATTGACATCTTCATAGTCGAAGTGTTTGTCCATGGACCTTATCCAGTCCAACAATTCTTCAACATCTAGATTTCCCTCATACATGGGGACCTCTATCTTAGCTCTACCTCCCAATCTGGAAACTGCTCTCAACAAATATTCCTCTGCAGCCTCCTCTCCTACAACTTCTTCAACCTCAACCTCTTCACTTTTTGCATCACTGACATCCCCAACGTTAGGTGATCTTCTCTATGTTGCTTCCATTGTTTCCAATCAGGCGTGAAGCTCTCACATCTCCCTTTATACATCCCAGTTGGCTAAAGGCGGTTCTCGTCTTCTTGGTGGCATTGTGTTGACTATCTGTCACACACAGAGTACAACTCTGAGTTCTTTGTCTCCTTCTTTTCCTCCTTCTTCTGAAGTCTATAGATGAAAAATTGATTCTCTGATACCACCTGATGCAGACCCCCTATCCCTCTTGAGGGTTGTGCGACCTCCCGATCAGGATCTTCTGGTTCCAGAGAAAAAATGGCTCTTCTGGTCCCGAACTGGAACCCTTCGAATGAACACATAGGTCCCTTCACCAATGCTCAGTTGGCTTTTCCAGGTGCCAAGCGTGAGATCCCACAACACACGACCAAGGGCTGTGACCTTGTGCCAAACCAAAAAGGGCACTTATCAGGGACCGGGACTTCACGAGTCAAGCATCCCATTCCTTTGTCCTTCGAACCTCCTGTTAGCATTAGAAGTCATTCCTGGATTGCTTGCAGGAGCAGAGCCCAATGCCCATCAGTTTTATGTCACGATAATTTGCAATGGGTGATCAATTGGGTAGAGACTCGGGAAGATATCACTCTAACTCGGGGAGTGGGTCTGGTATGTAAGGAACAAAGGAGGTCTTTATCTAACTTCAGTCAGTGAGTTGATTTAAAGATGGGCAGGTTGAAGACTTGGTGAGAGGGGTGAACAAACTACCTCAGGCAACAAACCTTTCAGTAGTTTGTGGAAGAAAAACTCTGAATGCAAGATCCTCTTGGTTCAGGGCTTCGAGAAACTGAAAGGGGGACTTGACTGGATCCTCCAATTCCAAGTCATTCAGCATTAAGAAAATCACGGAGACCGATTAAAAACAACGCAACTATTACAGTGATCCAACCTACATCATCCTATAACAGTTACAACTTGACAGGATCCTCCAATTCCGAGCTGCTCTAATACAATGTAAATAAAAACGTGAAAGAAACTGACATTCATAAGGCAAGAAGTCTCAAAAGTCCACACATAACCAGGAATAACAGTGCTTCATTAAATCTTTACAACTGGGAGCCCTGCTCAACCATTGATGATTACAAAATACAAAGATTGAGTCTATATACTCAGAAAAATTCGCCTAATAGAGGCATGCTCAGTCATCCAAGGCTTGGTGTCCCTTTAGTCAAATTCAGACGGATATTCTTCGTCAAATGCCTCCTTAACTGTGCATGGCTCCTGCAAGGGGGGTAGCTGAGCCATTAAGTGACGAGTTAGCATGTGCAGACCTCTCTGGATAGTCGAGGACTCGGCATGGCTTCTTTGCAAAAAATTGGTACACAGGACCCTCTCGGGCAGACAGCTTGCCAGACCCTCCATACCTTACACTTAATGAATGAGGAGAGGTTTCAACCACCCCTTCTCACCTTCATTTACTCTAAGAAAAAAACAATATTGAGGTCGAATTAGATGGCACCTAGAGATCGCGATGATCCCTTCTGTGACCAGACTCGACGCCTTTGACCTCTCTTGCACAACTCTTTTTATTTCCCAAGTGACCATGGATTGTGACCCCGTGTTTATTCTCAAAGGCGCTTTCGGTGTTCATGAATAGGAAGGAGTTGATTCTTGCTTATTGTAGTTGCGATGAGCAAAACGCTGAGATGGCTTAATTGGGTGCCATGCATCCCTCTCATATCTGACGGTCCTGAACTTACTCGACGATGCTATGGACCCCGGGTCCTGGATGCTCTTGGAACTTTGCACCTCAGGGATATGAAGGAGTTTCTCCTTGTGCCTCGAAGTCACGATGGGCGAAAAGGTGAAGAGCCTAATCGTGCACCAGGTGCCCCCTTTGGATGGACAACTGAGACTTCTCCATGATACTGTGGGCCTGACTCTGGGAGCTTTTAGCACTTCAAGGTTTGGGGTTTCGAGATGTAGAATGACATAGAACCCTCACCCTTCGAACTCCCGAATGTCGAAAAACTGCGGTGACTAGATCTCACGCCACGTGTCCTTTGGATGGACGGCTGCTATCCTTTCCTGCATGCAATATGGGCAACTCCACTAATGGTGATTTCCTGTCGACCGTCGATCTGTTCTTATGGATGAATCTGGACCGTCGACAATATAATCTCACCCGCTTACTTGCTTGGAAGCCTAAAACGAGATTTTTCTGTGCTGCACTCGGGCGCTTCTCGTGCAAATTGCAGACCTGAATACTCTTGTGCCCAGGACAAGAAATGCTACTAACATTAGGCTCCATGGGGGACAGAGTCATCCCTGTGATGCTCTATGGATGCATTTTGTAGCTCTAGTGCCTTGTTGTTGGGCTATGTGGTCATTTATTTAAAACTTAAAGATGGAAAGAAAAACAATATTTACAACTGCGAAAGAGCCATGTGTGGCTCAAGAGAAAAACCTTTTTAGGAAATGCCCATTCACAGGGCCATTGAAAACTTATTGATCCTTCAAATCCCCTACCATGTAGGTGTTATTCGAGAATACTTTGGATACTTTGAAAGGCCCGATCCAAAGGGATTCCAATTTTCCGTGCTTGCCTTTATCTTGTTTAGGAGCATCCCATTTCAGTACCAAGTCTCCTATCTGAAACTCTTGCTTCTTGGCCTTCTTATCAAAAACCCGCTTGATCCTTTGCTGATTGTCCTGAATTCTACCCATTACCTGCTCCTGGCCTGCTGGACCTCCACTAGCTGATGTTTTCTTCTGATCATGTCATCATGCTCTTCTTGATGATCCTAGAGGAATTTCTCTATAGGAATGGCTAAATGAGAAGGGAAAATAGCCTCTGCTCCATAGACTAACNTCTTGAATGCCAGGCCTTCTTGTTGTCTTCCAACAATCTTTTGATGATCCTTATCAGGATCTTTTTGGAGGACTCCGCTAAACCATTGCCTTGGGGATAGTATGGGGTGGAGTGAATCAGTTTGACCCCGAATGGCTCAGCCCTGAAAGAGGCTACGTTATCAGTGACAATCTTACTCGGGCAGCCCAATCTTGTGATGAGGTCTTCCAGGAATCCAATGATTACCTTGTGGGAAGCACTCCTGGTGGGGATAGCTTCAATCCACTTGGTGAAGTAATCGGTAGCAGTTAGAATCCATTTGTGCTACCCACTGGAAGCGGGGTGAGTTTCTCCAATGAAATCTAGGCCCCATTGCTGGAAAGGTCCTGAAACAACCATAGGATTTAACGAAAAAGACTTGAGCTGTTGTTTTCCTGCAAATCTTTGACATTTGGTGCAAGCTCTGGCCCTTCTGCAGACGTCAGTGAATACGGTGGGCCAATAGTATCTGGCCCTGAGGATTTTGTAGGCTGTGGTTTTCCAGAAAATATGCCCTCCACATAAGCTATTGTGAAATTCAACCATGATCCTGTGGGCCTCTTGTGGATCTACACATTTCAAAAGCAACCCCAGGGTGTCTTTCCAATATAGAACTTGATCAATAACGCAGTATCTAACTGCTCTGAGCTTCAGAGATTTTTCCTTGTTTCTTTGCAGGCCATCTGGAGGCCGCAACTCTTGCAGAAAATATATGACATCCTTATACAAGGGACATCGAGCTAATGGGGGCTCCCTTTGAGGGTCTATTTTAGATAGCTGACCCTGCTGAATTCCTGACCAATCGTTGATGAAACTTACCCCCAAATCTTGGAAATTGGCTTCAGCCAACAACTTGGCTAAATCTTGACCTTTGATCAATTTGGTAGGCTTTATTTCCAGGTCAAATTACAGAATCTTGGCTATCCACTTACTACTCCTCTCGTCTATGTCAAGCTGAATAAGAATGTCTTTAATAGCAGCTGAGGGGACATAAGCGATGACTTTTGATTGCAGGACATAGATTGTAAATGCCTTGAGAGGCTTTACCAGGGCATAGGCCTACTTCTCCATTGTGTCATACCTGACTTCGACATCCCTCAATGCTTGGTTGAAATAGGCAACAGGCTACTCTAGCCCAACCTCGTTTGTCTGTAATTGAACAACGACCACCGTGTCAGGTGAGGTAAAGGAGAAAATAAGGAAATCCTTTGAATAATCGGGACTGATAAGCACAGGGGCTTTAGTCAGGGCCTTCTTTATTTTCTCAAAGGAATTTTGCAATTCAGAAGTCCACCTCACTTCATTTCCTTTCCTTAACATGGTTGTTATAAGTTTTACCTCCTCAGCGAAGTTAGGAACAAACCTCCTTAGAAAATTAATCTTACCAAGGAAATATTGGAGCTCCTTCTTGGACCTCGGGATTGATAAGGCTTGTATTGCCTCAACTCTGCTAGGATTGATCCTGAATCCTTCCGTTGATACTATTTGGCCTAGTAACTTTCCCTCCTGCATGGCGAACAGAGTTTTCTTAGGGTTTAATAAAATGCCAAAACTCCTGCATTTTAGGAAAACCTTCCTGAGATGACAACAATGTTCTTTATCAGATTTTGAAAATACTGTGATGTCATCCAGATAGATGACCATAAATTTATCCCTTTCCCCAATGAAAGCTATGTCCATCGCACGTTGAAACGTTTCCCTTGCATTCATTAATCCAATGACATCTTGGCATACATGAATGTGCCCCATGGAGTGGTAAATGTCGTCTTTTCCCTGTCCTCAGGCAGAATAAAGACTTGATTGTAGCCAGAGAAACCATTGATCATGGACATCCTGGATGCTCCTGTTACCCTCTGCAGTATATGTTCCATCTTTGGTAAGGGGTAGTTATCCTTCCGTGAGATCCTATTCAGGTTTCTGAAGTCTACACAGAGTCTGATTTCTCCATTATTTTTCCTTACTTGTACCAAGTTGGCCACCCACTCTGAATATTTTAGTGGTACGATGATTTGGGATTGTAGCAGCTTCTTCACTTCCCTCTCCATAATTGGCAGCAGCATAGGATTGATCTATCTTATCTTCCTCCTAAATGGATTTACCTCCCTTTTCAATGGGATTTTATGCTCAATGATAGAAGTGTTATATGTTTTGAGATATCCATAGGTACAGGCAAACACATCAGCAAATTCCCTCTAAAGTCCAGCGTATTCAGACCTCTACTCCTTTGTCAGACTTTTTGACAATTTGACAAACTTGGGCTCACTCTCAGTGCCAATGTTGAACTGAATAGTACCAGCGTCATCCTCTGAGATTTCCCCTTTTAATGACACATCATTTCTATCAAAAATCCTTTCCAAATGAACCAGTCCCCTTGGAATATGGTTGTTGGGGAGCTGCACAATGTCACACTCTGCTATTTTACTCAGAAACTTACCCCCATCAAGCTCTTCTTCAGAGACAAAATCTTGGTCGATATGCATCTCTGAAAATTCTTCGACAGTCTCCAAGAATTTCTTGATCTCGAGATCATCCTCGAATACCTTCCAAATTTTGATGTTGTCAGGTATGGAGGGCCTGTATTTTACTTCCACATCATATCTAAATTTGGGTGGCAAGGGCACTTTGAAATTGCTTGCTGATGTAGCCAAGGAATCTGCCACTGTGTTCTTCTCTCTTGGGACAAAAGAAATGTTGAATGCTAAGAAGAAACTATCGATTAAGTCCCATATTTCATTTCTGTAGCTTCTGAGTCGAGGATGATTAGCCTGATAAGCGTTTCTAATCTGCTGGACCACCAACTCTGCGTCTCCGAACACTGTTACTTCCTGAATTCCCATTTCCCTTGCGGCTCTTAATCCTAGGACAAGAGCTTCATACTCTGCCACATTGTTGGTAGCTTCAAATTCTAGTTTATATGACAGAGACATGGTTTCCTGAGTAGGTGACACAAAAAACACCCCCGCTTTAGCACCTTCCCTGGAAAAGGCTCCATCAAAGAAAATTTTCCAGACGGGGGTGATGGAGGGAGGAAATTTATGGGAAGTGGTGGGTGGCTTTCTGAGTTTTAGAGGAGGCTCGGGAGAATTAGTGAGTTGTAGTACATTGGAACCTTAATCAATGTCCAAGGCAAAAATGGGATGGTTGGTAGGGTTGGCCTCATCACTGATTATATAGGCCAGTTGGGATTCCCTGTATAGCCTCCTATGTTCTCCTCCAAACACCAGGATAGTAGCATATGTGAGGTCCATCTGCAAGTTCCCCTCAGTCTTTTTATCCAA
>JASDQU010680642.1:11365-24509 GCA_032191745.1 Picea mariana
AGACAAAATCTTGGTCGATATGCATCTCTGAAAATTCTTCGACAGTCTCCAAGAATTTCTTGATCTCGAGATCATCCTCGAATACCTTCCAAATTTTGATGTTGTCAGGTATGGAGGGCCTGTATTTTACTTCCACATCATATCTAAAT
This sequence comes from Picea mariana, assembly GCA_032191745.1. Lineage (NCBI taxonomy): Eukaryota > Viridiplantae > Streptophyta > Pinopsida > Pinales > Pinaceae > Picea > Picea mariana. The sequence continues at coordinate 11,515 of JASDQU010680642.1, forward strand.
TTGGGTGGCAAGGGCACTTTGAAATTGCTTGCTGATGTAGCCAAGGAATCTGCCACTGTGTTCTTCTCTCTTGGGACAAAAGAAATGTTGAATGCTAAGAAGAAACTATCGATTAAGTCCCATATTTCATTTCTGTAGCTTCTGAGTCGAGGATGATTAGCCTGATAAGCGTTTCTAATCTGCTGGACCACCAACTCTGCGTCTCCGAACACTGTTACTTCCTGAATTCCCATTTCCCTTGCGGCTCTTAATCCTAGGACAAGAGCTTCATACTCTGCCACATTGTTGGTAGCTTCAAATTCTAGTTTATATGACAGAGACATGGTTTCCTGAGTAGGTGACACAAAAAACACCCCCGCTTTAGCACCTTCCCTGGAAAAGGCTCCATCAAAGAAAATTTTCCAGACGGGGGTGATGGAGGGAGGAAATTTATGGGAAGTGGTGGGTGGCTTTCTGAGTTTTAGAGGAGGCTCGGGAGAATTAGTGAGTTGTAGTACATTGGAACCTTAATCAATGTCCAAGGCAAAAATGGGATGGTTGGTAGGGTTGGCCTCATCACTGATTATATAGGCCAGTTGGGATTCCCTGTATAGCCTCCTATGTTCTCCTCCAAACACCAGGATAGTAGCATATGTGAGGTCCATCTGCAAGTTCCCCTCAGTCTTTTTATCCAAGATCTTCATAATAACATACCGAACTTGGGGGGGACATATACACTACAACATCCATGACCACACTTTTCATGGGCAACTGAAACAAGGTTACGACCAAGTCTTTGATAACTCCTAGACATTGAACTTTTCTGGAGTCAAAGGAATAGAGGTCATTATAGGCTCGGGTGACTTCTAGCCCTAACTCTTCCAGGACAGTTTTGGGCATGAGGTTGTGAGAAGCCCCCGAATCCAACTAGCATTTGTGCAGTACCTTGTCATGTATGTTCAAGGAAGTGTAGAAGGGAGGGGATGAGTCATTCTTGTATTCTACCATAGGCCCTAGAATAACTGCAGTCTTTTCATCTTGCAAATTGATGGAGTTTGTGGGAAGGCATGAGACCTCAGACTTTAAAATCTCAGAGAATCGTTTCTTGAACCCTTCATGTTTAATCAATTCGGTCAAGGGCATAGGGATTCTAATCTTTTGAATTTCATGCTCGAAATTAAAAGAAGATGTAAGCTTCAGGATTTCTCTTATTTTGGGAACATGACTCTAGAGTATAGGAGAGAGGGGTAGGGGCTTCTTACCTTTGTGACTGTCCGCTACTTCATTAGTAGGTTTCTCTATTCTAGTGGACTGCTCAAGAACATTAGGTGCTACTGTCTTTTTCTTAGACCTCAGATCATACCTGTTTTGGCTACCACTAGCCTTGTCTCCCTTGCTCAGCTCATTTAGCTGACTATCCATGAGAGACTCCTCGTATGCTGATTGAGTGAGATGAGGAAAAGGAGGAGTGTCCCTGAAGCAATGGATTTCAGGATCAAGCTCATCTATTTCCCCTTATTCCCCTTTGGCCACAATTTTTTTTTGAAAAAGGGCCTAAATTTTCTAGTCTTCTCTATCTCTTCCCCTCCCTCTTTGCACAGTCTAGGAAGTAATGTTGTTTGGCCTCCTGAAACCTCCTTTATTTTTGGCATTTTGAGGGCCCTTGTATGCTTTCCTCCCCTCCACCTTCATTCTCTCCATCTCTGCAGACCAAGAATTCACCATCTTGGTCAGTTCATCCACTTGAGGGTGGGGCACCGATGGGCCAGAAGTTGAGGTTTCTGATATTCCCTTTCTTCTGTCTGCGTCGACTTTGTTCCTCAGTATATCAACTGCTAATACATTGGATTACACTTCTATGGCCGCATCTTGCATTTGAGCTAAGGATGTGCCTCTTATTTCTCTCAATAAAAGACAGAAATCGGGGCCAAACGCACTAGCATAAGAAATCTTGGCCGAGGCTTCTGAGGGTTTTATCTCGACAGGAATTTTACTATACATCTTATTGAATCTTTTGGAGAATTTAGAGACAGACTCTCCTTCCATCTTTTTCAAAGACCCAAACTCTGTCATGTAATACATGAAATCCCTCCTATCTCCCCACTGCCCCAGGAAAGCACTATCTAGGGCTTCGATCCCATCAATAGATCCTAGGGCCAATCCTCTAAACCACTTAATCACCTCACCATCTAGGTTCTGGACGAAGACTCTCATCCATACATCTTCATTTTCAATGTTCAGGTTGTCTGCATAACTGTAGAAAGCAGCTAGGTGCTCTTCCACAGTTATGTCCCCTTCCCTGGTGAACCTTGGCATATACTTCAAGTAATCTCCAGTAAGGAGAGGATTCATAGGATGGGATAGGATTAAGGGAGAATATCTGGTGGCGACTATGGCATCCATTCTATTTAGAGGGGGATTAGCACCAGCCATAGGAATAATAGTTGGATGAGAATTTGGAGGAGAAGGAGTTCACGAAGGGGCTACTGGGAATGAGTCTTGAAGTGGAATGGGAAACAAAAGGGGATTTAAGGAGAATGATAACGGGCTCAAGTCATCAGATTCTCCTCTTTGTGTAGGAGTGGAAACAGTAACAAGAGGAGGAGTCCATACATCTTCATTTTCAATGTTCAGGTTGTCTGCATAACTGTAGAAAGCAGCTAGGTGCTCTTCCACAGTTATGTCCCCTTCCCTGGTGAACCTTGGCATATACTTCAAGTAATCTCCAGTAAGGAGAGGATTCATAGGATGGGATAGGATTAAGGGAGAATATCTGGTGGCGACTATGGCATCCATTCTATTTAGAGGGGGATTAGCACCAGCCATAGGAATAATAGTTGGATGAGAATTTGGAGGAGAAGGAGTTCACGAAGGGGCTACTGGGAATGAGTCTTGAAGTGGAATGGGAAACAAAAGGGGATTTAAGGAGAATGATAACGGGCTCAAGTCATCAGATTCTCCTCTTTGTGTAGGAGTGGAAACAGTAACAAGAGGAGGAGTGGCAAAGATAGGAGTGGGGAAATCTTTTGCGGTCCTGGGTCTACGCCACAACACAACTTCAGAGGAGAGGGGAGTGACAAGGATTTCTCCCTCCAGTCCCAGACTGAGAGGGGAAAACTCAGCAAGAACACTCCCAAAATTTAGGAAACGGGAAACCTCAGAAAGAGGTCTGTTAAGAAACTAAGGGGGAGAAAATGGAGTTCCTACAGAAGGAGATGGTGGATTACCTAGTTCAACGATGGAAGCTTCTTCTTCAGAGGCCTTTCCTTTTCTGAGAACCACCTTCGGATCAGTTTTAGGTGTAGATAGAGGAAGCTAAGGAATGGACTACGTGTGTCTGCCTCTGAAATCCACAGTTAACACAGCAAGTTTGCCACAGTGGAGTCGTCACAATGGAGTCACCAGGTGCACAGTAGCAATCTTTAAAGGCTCTGATACCTGATGCACCTTCAGAATCAGAGGCTCAATGTCGTTCAATCCCGAGGAAAATCTTCAACTTCATCCCTGGCAACGACGCCAGAAATGTTAGCGTTAGAAGTCACTCCTGGATTACTTGCAGAAGAAAAGCCCAATGCCCATCAGTTTTATGTCACAATAGTTTGCAATGGGTGATCAAATGGGTAGAGACTCGAGAAGATATCACTCTAACTTGGGGACTAGGTCTGGTATGTAAGGAACAAAGGAGGTCTTGATCTAACTTCAGTCAGTGAGTTGATTTAAAGATGGGAAGGTTGAATACTTGGTGAGAGGGGTGAACAAACTACCTCAGGAAATAGACCTTTCAGTAGTTTGTAAAAGAAAAACTCTGAATGCAAGATCCTCTTGGTTCAGGGCTTCGAGAAACTGAAAGGGGGACTTGATTGTATCCTCCAATTCCAAGTCGTTCAACACTAATAAAATCATAGAGACCGATTAGAAACAATACAACTATTATAGTGATCCAACCTACATCATCCTATAACAATTACAACTCGACTGGATCCTCCAATTCTGAGCTGCTCTAATACAGTGTAAACAAAGACGCAAAAGAAACTGACATTCATAAGGCAAGAAGTCTCAAAAGTCCACACATAACCAGGAATAACAATGCTTCATTAAAGCTTTACAACCGGAAGCCCTACTCAACCATTGATGATTACAAAATACAAAGACTGATTACGCCTCTTTAACTGTGCATGGCTCCTGCAAGGGGAGTAGCTGAGCCATTAAGTGTCGAGTTAGCATGTGCAGACCTCTCTGGATAGTCGAGGACTCAGCATGGCTTCTTTGGAAAAAATTGGTACACAGGACCCTCTCGGGTAGATAGCTTGCCAGACCCTCCATACCTTACACTTAATGAATGAGGAGAGGTTTCAACCACCCCTTCTCACCTTCTTTTACTCCAAGCAAAAACTAGGATTGAGGTCAAATAAAATGGCACCTAGAGATTGTGATGATCCCTTCTGTGACCAGATTCGACGCCTTTGACCCCTATTGCACAACTCTTTTTATTTCCCAAGTGACCATGGGTTTTGACCCTATGCTTATTCTCAAAGGTGCTTTCGGTGTTCATGAATAGGAAGGAGTTGATTCTTGCTTATCGCAGTCATAATGAGTGAAACACCGAGATGGCTTAATTGGGTGCCATGCATCCCTCTCATATCTAACGGTCCTGAACTTACTCAACGATGTTGTGGGCCACGGGTCCTGGATGCTCTTGGCACTTCGCGCCTCGGGGATATGAAGGAGCTTCTCCTTGCGCCTCAAAGTCACGATGGGCGAAAAGACGAAGAGACTAATCGTGCACCAGGTGTCCCCTTTGGATGGACGACTGAGACTTCCCCATGATACTGCGGGCCTGACTCTGGGCACTTTTGGCACTTCGAGGTTCGGGGTTTCGAGATGTAGAATGACATAGAACCTTAACCCTTCGAACTCTCGAGTGTTGAGAAATCGAGGTGACTAGATCTCACGCCATGCGTCCTTTGGATGGACAGCTGCTATTCTTTCCTGCATGCAATACAGGCACTATCCATCGCGCTAATATCAGTGCAACTCCACTAACAACGATTTCCCATTGACCACCGATCTGCACTTATGGATGAATCTGGACCATCGACAATATAATCTCATCCGCTTACTTGCTTGGAAGCCTAAAATGAGATTTTTTCGTGCTTCACTCGGGTGCTTCTCATGCAACTTGCAGACCTGAATACTCTTGTGCCCAGGACAAGAAATGTTACTAACATTAGGCTCCATGGGGGATAGAGTCATCCCTGTGATGCTCTATGGATGCATTTTGTAGCTCTAGTGCCTTGTTGTTGGGCTATGTGGTCATTTATTTAAAACTTAAAGACGGAAAGAAAAAAAATATTTACAACTGCGAAAGAGCCATGTGTGGCTCAAGAGAAAAACCTTTTTAGGAAATGCCCATTCACAGGGCCATTGAAAACTTATTGATCCTTCAAATCCCCTACCCTGTAGGTTTTATTCGAGAATACTTTGGATACTTTGAAAGGCCCGATCCACAGAGCTTCAAATTTTTCGTGCTTGCCTTTATCTTGTTTAGGAGCATCCCATTTCAATACCAGGTCTCCTATCTGAAACTCTTGCTTCTTGGCCTTCTTATCAAAAACCTACTTGATCCTTTGCTGATGGTCTTGAATTCTACCCATTACCTGCTCCCTGGCCTGCTGGACCTCCACTAGCTGATGAATTCTTCTGATCATGTCATCAGGCTCTTCTTGATGATCCTAGAGGAATTTCTCTATAGGAATGGCTAAATGAGAAGGGAAAATAGCCTCTGCTCCATAGACTAACTGGAAAGGAGAGACGCCTATAGATCTCTTCGTAGCCACTCCATCGGCCCATAGAGAAAATTTCAATCTTGAATGCTAGGCCTTCTTCTTGTCTTCCAACAATATTTTGATGATCCTTATCAGGCTTTTGTTGGAGGACTCTGCTAAACCATTTCCCTAGGAATAGTATGGGGTGGAGTGAATCAGTTTGATCCTAAATTTCTCATAGAACTTGGCTAACAACTCAGCACTAAAACAGGCTGTGTTATCAGTGACAATCTTACTTGGGCAGCCGAATCTTGTGATGAGGTCTTCCAGGAATTCAGTGATTACCTTGTGGGAAGCAGTCTTGGTGGGGATAGCTTCAATCCACTTGGTGAATAAATCGATAGCAGTCAGAATCCATTTGTGATACCCACTGGAAGCGGGGTGAATTTCTCCAATGAAATCTAGGCCCCATTGCTGGAAAGGTCCTGAAACAACCACACGATTTAACGGCAAATGCTTGAGATGTTGTTTTCTTGCAAATCTTTGACATTTGGTGCAAGCTCTGACCCTTTTACAGACGTTAGTGAATACGGTGGGCTAGTAGTATCCATCCTTGAGGATTTTGTAGGCTGTGGTTTTCCAAAAATGATTCCCTCCACATAGGCTGTCGTGAAATTCAAGCATGATCCTGTCAACCTCTTGTGGATCTACACATTTCAAAAGCAACCCCAGGGGGTCTTTCCAATATAGAACTTGATCGATAAGGCAGTATCTAACTACTTTGATCTTCAAAGCTTTTGTCTTGTTTCTTTGTAGGCTGTCTGGAGGCCGCAATTCTTGCAGAAAATATATGACATCCTTATACCAGGGACATCGAGCTAATGGGGGCTCCCTTTGAGGGTCTATTTCAGACAGCCGACCCTACTAAACTCCTGAGCATTTTTTGATGAAACTTACCCCCAACGCTTGGCAATTGGCTTCATCCAACAGCTTGGCTAAACCTTGACCTTTGATCAATTTGGTAGGCTTTATTTCCAGGTCAAATTCTAGAATCTTGGCTATCCACTTACTCCTCCTCCCATCTATGTCAGGCTGAATAAGGATGTCTTTAACAACAGCTGAGGGGACATAAGCGATGAATTTTGATTGCAGGACATAGATTCTAAATTCCTTGAGAGCCTTTACCAGGGCATAGGCCTACTTCTCCATAGTGTCATACCTGACTTCGACATCCCTCAATGCTCGGCTGAAATAGGCAACAGGCTGCTCTAGCCCAACCTTGTTTGTCTGTAATAGAACAATGACCACCGTGTCAGGTGAGGCAAAGGAGAAAATAAGTAAATTCTTTGAATAATCGGGACTGATAATCACAAGGGCTTCAGCCAGGGCCTTCTTTATTTTCTCAAAGGAATTTCGCGATTTAGAAGTCCACCTCACTTCATTTCCTTTCCTTAACATGGTTGTTATAAGTTTTACCTCCTCAGAAAATTAATCTTACCAAGGAAAGATTGGACCTCCTTCTTGGACCGTGGGATTGATAAGGCTTGTATTGCCTCAACTCTGCTAGGATCGATCCTGACTCCTTCCGCTGATACTATGTGGCCTAGTAACTTTCCCTCCTGCATGGCGAACAGAGATTTCTTGGGGTTTAATGAAATTCCAAAACTCCTGCATTTCAAGAAAACCTTCCTGAGATGACAACAATGTTCTTTATCAAATTTTGAAAATACTGTGATGTCATCTAGATAGAAGACCATAAATTTATCCCTTTCCCCAATGAAATCTATGTCCATGGCACGTTGAAACGTTGCCCCTGCATTCATTAATCCAAATGACTTCTTGGCATACATGAATGTGCCCCATGGAGTGGTAAATGTCATCTTTTCCTTGTCCTTGGGCAAAACAGAGACTTGATTGTAGCCAGAGAAACCATTGATCATGGACATCCTGGATGCTCCTGTTACCCTCTGCAATATATGTTCCATCTTTGGTAAGGGGTAGTTATCCTTCTGTGAGCTCCTGTTCAGGTTTCTGAAGTCTACACAGAGTCTGATTTCTCCATTCTTTTTCCTTATTGGTACCAATTTGGCCACCCACTCTGAATATCTCAGTGGTATGATGATTTGGGCTTGTAGCAGCTTCTTCACTTCCCTCTCCATAATTGGCAGCAACATAGGATTGATCTATCTTAGCTTCTTCCTAAATGACTTTGCCTCCCTTTTCAACGGGATTTTATGCTCAATGACAGAAGTGTTGTATGTTTTGAGATCTGCATAGGTTCAGGTAAACACATCAGCAAATTACCTCAAAAGTCCAGCGTATTCAGACCTCAGCTCCTTTGTCAGACTTTTTGACAATATGACAAACTTGGGCTCACTCTCAATGCCAATGTTGCAATGAATAGTACCAACGTCATCCTCCGAGATTTCCCCCTTTAATGACACATCATTTCTATTAGAAATCCTTTCCAAATGAACCAGTCCCCTTGGAATATGGTTGTTGGGGAGCTGCACAATGTCACACTATGCTATTTTACTCAGAAACTTACCCCCATCAAGCTCTTCTTCAGAGATAGAATCTTTGTCGATATGCATCTCTGAAAATTCTTCGACAGTCTCCAAGAATTTCTTGATCTCGAGATCATCCTCGAATACCTTCCAATGTTTGACGTTGTCAAGCATGGAGGGCCTGTATTTTACTTCCACATAATATCTGAATTTGGGTGGCAAGGGCACTTTGAAATTTCTTGTTGATGTAGCCAAGGAATCTGCCATTGTGTTCTTCTCTCTTGGGACAAAAGAAATGTTGAATGCTAAGAAGAAACTGTCGATTAAGTCCCATATTTCATTTCTCTAGCTTCTGAGTCGAGGATGTTTAGCCTGATAAGCGTTTCTAATATGTTGGACCACCAACTCTATGTCTTTGAACACTGCTACTTCCTGAATTACCATTTCCCTTGCAGCTCTTAATCCTAGGACAAGAGATTCATAATCTGCCACATTGTTGGTAGCTTCAAATTCTAGTTTATATGACTGAGACATGGTTTCCTGAGCAGGTGACACAAAAAACACGCTCGCTCCAGCGACTTCCCTAAAAAAGGCTCCATCAAAGAACATTTTCCAGATGGGGGTGATGGAGGGAGGAAATTCATGGGAAGTGGTGGGTGGCTTTCTGAATTTTAGAGGAGGCTCAGGAGCATTAGTGAGTTGTAGTACACAGGAACCTAAATCAGTGTCCAAGGAAAAAACGGTATGGTTGGTAGGGTTGGCCTCATCACTGATTATATAGGCCAATTGGGCTTCCCTGTATAGCCTCCTATGTTCTCCTCTAAACACTAGGATAGTAGCATATGTGAGGTCCATCTGCAAAGTTACCCCCAGTCTTTTTATCCAAGATATTGATAACAACATACCGAACTTGGGGGCGACATCAGCCACTACAACATCCATGACCACACTTTTCATGGGNTACCATAGGACCTAGAATAACTGCAGGCTTTTCATCTTGCAAATTGATGGAGTCTGTGGGAAGGCATGAGACCTCAGACTATAAAGATTAGAGAAGCGTTTCTTGAACCCTTCATGCTTAATCAATTCGGTCAGGGGCATAAGGATTTTGATATTTTGAGTTTCATTCTCAAAATTAAAAGAAGATGTAAGCTAAGGGATTTCTCTTATTTCGGAAACATGTCTCTGGACTATGGGAGAGAGGGGTCGGGGATTCTTACCTCTGTGACTGTCCGCTATTTCATTAGTAGGTTTCTCTGTTCTAGTGGACTGCTCAGGAACATCAGGTGCTACTATCTTTTTCTTAGACCTCAGATCATACCTGCCTTGGCTGCCACTAGCCTTGTCTCCCTTGCTCAGCTCATTTAGTTGATTGTCCATGAGAGAATCCTCATATGTTGATTGAGTGAGATGAGGAAAAGGAGGAGTGTCACCGAAGCAATGGATTTCAGGATCAAGCTCATCCATTTCCCCTTCTTCCCCTTCGGCCACAAAAATGTTTTGAAAAGGGGCCTGAATTTTCTGGTCTTCTCTGTCTCTTCCCCTCTCTCTTTGCACAGTCGGGGAAGTAATGTTGTTTGCCCTCCTGAAACCTCCTTTTTTTTCGATGTTTTGAGGGCCCTTGTATGCTTTCCTCCTCTCCACCTTCATTCTCTCCATCTCTGCAGACAGAGACTTCACCATCTTGTTCAGTTCATCCACTTGAGGGTGGGGCACCGATGGGCCAGAAGTTGAGTTTTTTGATCTTCCCTTTCTTCTGTCTGCATCGGCTTTGTTCTTCAGTCTATCAGCTGCTAATACATTGGATTCCACTTCTATGGATGCATATTTCATTTGAAGGAGGTGGCTCTTCTTTCTCTCAATAAAAGACAGAAATCGGGGCCAAACGCACTAGCATAAGAAATCTTGGCCGAGGCTTCTGAGGGTTTTATTTTAGCAGGAATTTTACTATACATCTTATTGAATCTTTCAGGGAAGTCAGAGATAGACTCTCCTTCCATATTTTTCAAAGACCCGAACTCTGTCATGTAATACATGAAATCCCTCCTATCTCCCCACTTCCTCAGGAAAGCACTATCCAGGGCTTCGATCCCAGCAATATATCCGGGGGACAATCCTCTAAACCACTTCCTCACCTCACCATCCAGGCTCTGGACGAAGACTCTCATCCAAACATCTTCATTTTCAATGTTCAGGTTGTCTGCATAACTGTAGAAAGCAGCCAGGTTCTCTTCCACAGTTATGTCCCCTTCCCTAGTAAACTTGGGCATATACTTCATGTAATCTCTAGTAGGGAGAGGATTCATAGGATGGGGTAGGATTAAGGGAGAATATCTGGCAGTGACTATGTTGTCCATTCTATTTAGAGGGGGATTAGCACCAGCCATATGAATATTAGGTGGAGGAGAATTTGGAGGAGAAGGAGTTCACGAAGGGGATACTGGGAATGAGTCTCGAAGTGGAATGGGAAACAAAAGAGGATTTAAGGAGAAGGCTAACGGGCTCAAGTCATCAGATGCTCCTCTTTGTGTAGGAGTGGCAACAGTAACAAGAGGAGGAGTGGCAAAGATAGGAGTGGGGAAATCTTATGCAGTCCTGGGTCTATGCCAAAGCACAGCTTCAGAGGAGAGGGGAGTGACAAGGATTTCTCCCTCCAATCCTAGACCAGGAGGGGAAAACTCATCAGGAACACTCCCAAAATTCAGGAAATGGGAAACCTCAGAAAGAGGTCTGTTAAGAAACTGAGGGGGAGCAAACAGAGTTCCTACAGAAGGAGATGGTAGATTACCTGGTTCGGTGGTGGAAGCTTATTCTTCAGAGGCCTTTTCTTTTCTGAGAACCACCTCAGGATCAATTTTAGGTGTAGATAGAGGCAGTTGAGGATGGCACTGCGTGTGTCTACCTCTGAAAGCCACAGTTAACACGACAGGTTCACCACAGTGGAGTCGCCAGGTGCACAATAGAAATCTTTAAAGGCTCTGATACCTGATGCAACTTCAGAATCAGAGGCTCAATGTCGTTCAGTCCCAGGGAAAATCTTCAACTTCATCCTTGGCAATGATGCCAGAAATGTTAGAATCAGAAGTCACTCCTGGATTGCTTGCAGGAGCAGAGCCCAACGCCCATCAGTTTTATGTCACGATAGTTTGCAATGGGTGATCAAATGGGTAGAGACTCGAGAAGATATCACTCTAACTCAGGGACTGGGTCTGGTATGTAAGGAACAAAGGAGGTCTTGATCTAACTTTAGTCAGTGAGTTGATTTAAATATGGGCAGGTTGAAGACCTTGTGAGGGGTGAACAAACTACCTCAGGCAACAGGCCTTTCAGTAGTTTGTAGAAGAAAAACTCTGAATGCAAGATCTTGTTGGTTTAGGGCTTTGAGAAACTGAAAGGGGGACTTGAATGGATCCTCCAATTCCAAATCATTCAGCGCTAAGAAAATCACAGAGACTGATTAGAAACAATACAACTATTACAGTGATCCAACCTACATCATCCTATAACAATTACAACTCGATTGGATCCTCCAATTCCGAGCTGCTCTAATACAGTGTAAACAAAGATGCAAAAGAAACTGAAATTCATAAGGAAAGAAGTCTCAAAAGTCCACACATAACTAGGAATAACAGTGCTTCATTAAAGCTTTGCAACTGAGAGCCCTTCTCAACCATTGATCATTACAAAATACAAAGACTGAGTCTATATACTCAGAAAATGTTTCCTAATAGAGGCGTGCTCAGTCATCCAAGGCTTGGTGTCCTTTCAGTCAAATTCAGACGGATATTCTTTGTTAGATGCCTCCTTAACTATGCATGGCTCCTGCAAGGGGAGTAGTTGAGCCATTAAGTGTCGAGTTAGCATGTGCAGACCTCTCTGGCTAGTCAAGGACTCGACATGGCTTCTTTGGAAAAAATCGGTACACAGGACCCTCTCGGGCAGACAGCTTGCTAGACCCTCCATACCTTACACTTAATGAATGAGGAGAGGTTTCAACCACCCCTTCTCACCTTCATTTAGTCCAAGAGAAAACTAGGATTGAGGTTGAATCACATGGCACCTAGAGATCGCGATGATCCCTTCTATGACCAGACTCGATGCCTTTGACCCCTCTTGCACAACTCTTTTTATTTCCCAAGTGACCACGGGCTGTGACCCTGTGTTTATTCTCAAAGGTGCTTTTGGAGTTCTTGAATAGGAAGGAGTTGATTCTTGCTTATTGCAGTCGCGATGAGCGAAACACCAAGATGGCTTAATTGGGCGCCACGCATCCCTGTCATATCTAACGGTTCTGAACTTCCTCGATGATGCTATGGGCCCTAGGTCCTGGATTCTCTTGGCACTTTGTGCCTCGGGGATATGAAGGAGTTGCTCCTTTTTCCTCGAAGTCACAATGGGAAAAAAGGTGAAGAGCCTAATTGCGCACCAGGTGTCCCCTTTGGATGGACAGTTAAGACTGCTCCGTGATACTGCGGGCCAGACTCTGGGCGCCTTCGACGCTTCAAGGTTCAGGGTTTTGAGATGTAAAATGACATAGAACCCTCACCCTTCGAACTCCTGAATGTTGAAAAACTGATGTGACTAGATCTCATGCCATGTGTCCTTTGGATGGACAGGTGCTATCCTTTCCTGCATGCAATACAGGCGCTATCCGTCGCCCTAATCTCAGTGCAACTCCGCTAACCGTGATTTCCCGTCGACTGTCGATCTACTCTTATGGATGAATCCAGACCATCGATAATAT
>JASDQU010680643.1:0-11133 GCA_032191745.1 Picea mariana
ATATCCCAAGATAGATTATAGATCCACAAAAGGGTATCTAACTCCATCTAATGATCCATAAAGTATTTACCTTGTTTAAAAAAAAAATCCCATTATGAAAATATGAATTTGCGCCATATATGCTGCAAAATCGGCTACTATAGGTGTTCCTGTAGCGCCAATATTTTCCTGTGTATGGGACTGCGGGAACTTCCTGTAGCGCCATACAAAAAACCATTTTTGATCTTTTTTAATGACTTTCCTTTCCCAAGTTACAACCAATCATAAAAAAAAGAGGAATGGGCACTTAAATACAAGGAAAAAGAAATGTTCTTCCATCATCAATCGTCTTTCAGTCAAAATTTAGATTTTTCATTGAAGGTGAAATTCTCAAACTGTGAATTCTCCTTGAAAAATTGTTGTAGCTGCTTCTGCCATCAAATCCAAACTATTCCTTCTTGTCTGCTTTTTTTGAGAACGAGTTTGTATTCTCTTGGACTTATTCCCTTCAGATATGATCATAGGGTTTGGTCCTCTCTTATTCATTTTACTTTGTTTTCTTCTATAATCTATGTTTTTTACTGTATGAGTCTTTGTATTTGCCGCCAGAACTCCCTTCTTATATGTATTCCTCTCAAGATTAGTTGCAGGAATTTTCTTTCTTTTTGATGGCTCCTCTTTTGGGTTTGTAGATTCTTCATCAATAATGATAACCTTGTCTTTAATGGCACGATTACACATTTCTTTTGATTTCAACCTGAATTTATTTTGGGGCCTAGTGCTCCTTTTTCTCATCAAAATTTTACATCTAGAGGCATCGTCTTCAGAGGATCTTGAGCTAGGAGAAATGATATTTGTGGAATGATATTTAGGATGTACATGATCTACAATTTTTTTGTTGTTTCAGGTTCTTGATCTTCCTTCAATATCCTAGGCTTTGCCAACCTTTTGGTCCTTGTAGAATAAGTCTTTGAGAAGATGCTCACCTCCACCTAGGATATGAGAAGACCCTATGTCTGCTTGCATGCTGGTTGGAGTAGCTTCCATTGGCTTGTTTGAAATATTTAAACATCCTTCTCTTTTACCCTTCCTTGGAATGACTGGTTGACTTGCACTGGGTGAAGCTTCATGATTAGGTTCAACATTTTTTATCATGCAATTATGTGATAGGAGGATGTGCTTCTTTCTCAAACCCTGGATAGATCAAGAATTGATCCCATGTCCTCTGTAATTTTCTCATCTCAGCTTTAATAAGTATCTTAATCAATCCCTGATGATAAATTCCATGAGGAGGGATCTTAGGGTTGCTTGATTTTTCATAGCCATATTATTTAGATCTCTTAAGAAGTAATATGGTAGAATCATCCTTTTGATTCCTGACAGATGAAGAAGGAAACATAGATGAAACAAAAACATAGTGGAATAGCACCCTTCACATGTCATGTATCGTTTAAGCATAAGAAAGGCCTCCATCCATTCATCAACAATCCAATCCCTAGGAATACACTTGGCCCAATTGGGATCTCTATGTTCAGGTTTCAAGAACTGATCTACATACCCTCCTATAATCAATTTGTTTTTGAACCACTTTTCGCCATCGGTAGGGAGGTTACAAGCTGCTGCTATGGACTCAACTGTAACTTGCATAACCAGGTTTACAATTCAGGCCCTTTTTCCATTAAATCTTTCAACAAACGCCTGGGTTGCAACATAGTGATAACCATCTAACCTGGTGCAGTACAAATACCAACCAACTCAATCAAATATGAGTATGTTTTCTTCATATGATTCCATAATCTCGAGCCCTTCAAGCTATTTTATTTTCATGTGTCCACATTTACCCATATTAACTGTCACAACCAAAAGGCTGGACTCTTTGCTGCAAAAAAGGGGATATGCCTATTGTATCAAGAAGGATAGGGGATTTGCTGGCTCTATGGATGAAAATTCAAATTTGACTAGCTTTGTAGTGTGAAACTATAGTAACGAAAAATGCACCATATTTAAAAGAACTATCTTTTGAATAAACCTCATACACGTGACATCTAGGACAAGAGACACATACAGGTGAAAATACCCCCACCTTTCCATGCTATGATTGGATATTGGGTACTTGATAACTACCTTGAATCTTTCATCCATCCAAGTAGGATGATCCATGTCCTCAAATTCATTCCAACCATTTGTGTGATGATGAAACAGGGACAGGTGGAAGTTTTTTTAGCACCCTGCATAAACTTGTCCTTTGGCATGTTTGAATTAAAATGACTTGAAATTCATTATCCAAATTAGCACCGATGAAACAAAAGCTATGACATGACATATGACCTTTGATGAAAGGATGTGACACTTTAAATGATTTCATATGATATTCTTACAAACATATGAATAATTAATCCTACCCCCCTTAATAATACTAAGTACCCCTCATTGTTCTCAACATAATACAAATTTGACCCCCTTAATAAGCTTTTGCACCCTTAATCAAAGTAATGATTAGGATTTGTATCTTACATAAGAATTTTAAAATGGAGAAAATAAGAGATGAGAGATGAGACTTAGTAGAACAAAATAGGTGATAACAATGGCTCCATGGGGGATGGAGTTCTCTCTGTGGAACTCCAAGAACTTTGAGTAGACCTGTGCCTTCAGTTCCTTCAAGCTATTTGCCATGTTATTCTGCAAAGTGTAACTGTGTCAACTCCTAAAGTTTGATGAAACATTATTCAAAACATAACAAACTGAAAAATCAAAACTAATATTGGAAACTAAAAAGGATAAGTGCAACATTTCTCCATTGGGATATGGAATCCTTATTATCTAACTAGCACACCACACTGATATGTACAATGGAATTTGAGCCACTAACGGATTTAGTAAAATAATTTCTTCATAAAACTCCCATTTACAGGGCCACCAAAAACCTCTTCACCTTCCAAATTCTGCAATAGGAAAGTGTTGTTGTCCAAGACCTTCTCCACCCTGAATGGACCTGACCACAAGCTATCAAACTTCCCATGATGGTATTCTCTATGAGCATCCCATTTTAAAACCAAATCCCTAGGTAGAAAATTCTTTGTTTTTTCTATTCTATCAAAAGTATCTTTAACTTTCTGTTGATGTTGATGTTCCTTCTTAAGAAGTTTCTCTCTTGCTTGCTGCAATTCTACATTCTGACCAATCCTTCTGATAACATCATTAGGTTCAACTTTGATTTCCTGCATAGATTTTACAACTGGAAAAGAAATTTGTACTGGAAAGACTGCTTCCATTCCATATACTAACTGAAATGATGAAGCTCCAATTGCTCTCTTTGTGCTAACAAAATAAGCCCACAAAGCATATTTCAACTTTGAATCCCAAGCCCTCTTATTATCTTCCAGAAGTTTCTTGATGATCTTGACCATACTTTTATTGGATGATTCAGCTGGGCTATTACCTTGTGGGTAATAAGTAGTAGAATGCCTAAGCTTGATGCCATAGTCCTCATAGAATTTTATCATGTTAGTGGATTTGAAAGCTGCAACATTATCTGTGATGATCACTTATGGACAACCAAACCTAGATAAAATATTCTCTTCAAGAAAACTTATGATTACCTTATCAGTTTCCCTTCTTGTAGGTACAATTTCAATCCACTTTGTGAAGTAATCTATAGTTGTCAGAATCCATCTGTGTTGGACACTAGATGGAGGGTGAATCTCACCTATGAAATCCAAATCCCACAGTTGAAAAGGTGTAGACACTTTTACAGGCTTGAGAGGTAAGGACTTAAGCTTCTGTTTACCAAAAAACCTTTGGAATTTCTCACATGATCTAACCTTTGTACATACATCAGAAAATAAACTAGGCCATTAATACCCATCCCTAAGAATATTGTATGTAGTGGACTTCCATAAGTGATGTCCCCCACACACTCCTTCATGAAATTTTGATATGACTCGCTTTTCTTCTTCTTCATCAAGACACCTTAGTAAAAATCCAGAAGGGTCCCTCCAAAACAAAGTCTGATTATTCACACAATACTTAACAACTTTGAGCTTCATGGATCTTACTTTATAATTATCCATTCCTGGAGGATCTTAGAAATTTTGTAGAAAATAAAGGATATCTCTGTACCATTATGATTCAAAAATATTTTGATTGACTTGAGAACTGTTGGTTTGAGGTTGTAAATTTCCTGAATTATTACAAATGTAATCAACTCCCAAAGATTTGCAATTGGAATTGGCTAGCAAATTAGCTAACCCCTTCCCTTTGACTAGCTTGGTAGGCTTGATCTCCATGTCATATTCAAGAAACTTAGCTATCCATTTACTTCTCTTTCCACCACTGTCTGGCTGAGTCAAGATGTCTTTAATAGAAATTGATGGTATATAAGAAATGACTCTGGAATGTAACACATAAACTATAAAAGACTTCAGTGCTTTGAACAAAGAAAAATCCTACTTCTCCATGATATCGTATTTTAACTCAACATCCTGAAGTTCCCTACTGAAAAAGGAAATGGATTGTTTAAAACCCTCAAAATTTCTCTATAGAAGAGTAGCTGCTAAAGTATCTTGAGACGCAAAAGAAAAAATAAGAAACTCTTTTTCAAAATATGGGCTAATCAAAACAGGGGCATCTAAAATAGATTTCTTAATAGATTGGAAAGAATATTTAGCTTCAACTCTCCATTTGATCTCACTATCTTTATTCAACATGCCAACTATGTGTTTGACCAATTCAACAAAGTTGGGAATAAACCTTCTGAGAAAGTTTATCTTCCCAAGGAAAGACTAAATTTCCTTCTTAGTTCTAGGGATAGAAAGATTTTGAATAACTGTCACTCTAGCAGGATCAATTTTAACTCCATTAGCAGAAACAATATGCCCTATCAATTTTTGTTGTTCTAAAGAAAAATGAGACTTTTTTGGATTTAAAGAAAGGCCATACCTTCTGGACTTCAGAAATACCCGTCTCAAATGACGTAGATTCTCCTCATCATAGTTAGAGAATACAATAATTCCATCCAAGTATATTACAACAAACTTATCCTTCTCTCCCACAAAGGAAATATCCATGGCTTGATGAAAAGTGTCCCCAACATTCATTAAACCAAAAGGCATTCAAGCATACATAAAAGTAACCCAAGGTGTTGTAAAAGAAATATTCTCCATATCATCTGGATGAACAACTACCTGATTGTATCTAGAGAAACCATCAATCATAGACAACCTACTAGATCTTGTTGATGGGTTCTAAATCCATTTAATTCAACAATAGGAACCAAACCCTCCACCAAGGCCCAATTAGACTCTGCAGTGTTTAACAGTGGAATGGTTCTCCAGATCTTGCGATCCAGACAATTTTATTGATGGGATTTATGTTTTCTTGTGAAGGCGTCTCCTTCAGTGTGGAATTTCTCTTTTTGTATTTTCTCTTGGGTGGGACCGATATGAGATGTAAGCTGGTATAAACCAACTTGTTAACAACATGATTAAGTTTAACTACTGAAGAAGATGCTGAGCTTGGGATAACTCGCTACTCAAGCATGCAGACGACAATTCTATACCATGGGCCTAGTACTAATACGTTAACCATGTGAGCATCCAATTACTATCTGAGATACTAATTATAAAAAAGAAAACACATATGCGATAAGGTAATGGCAAGAAAAATAATTCACATACTCTAATCATTCATCACATAATAACACAACGATTCATCTTCATCATTAAAGAAAAGAACTGTAAAACATTGCATCAGATAACTTAACAATAGATTTAATAGCTCTTACTCATTACAACATCCATTCATGAAATGAGATAGGAAATAGTTCTTCTCCACGTACAAGAACACTTGAATTTGATGAAAATATAACCTTGTCTCTGGTCCAGAAGGACTTCTCTATTAAAGGTCGCTTGAAAATAATTCTTAACAAACCAGAAAAAAAGAGAGTTTCTTGCAAAAACCATCGACCCTTGACTAATTGGTCGATGCTCTTATTTATAACATAAAATTCAATTGAAAATAACGACTAAGTGTAGATAAGTGAACAAAATTTGCCATGTGGCATTCTCTCCTAACATTTTTCTAACAGTCAACTCAAGACATCCCTTTGAAAGGGTGAATTTTCTCATACTCCGACCAACTAATGAACAACTCCTCACAGGCATGGGCGTATGGAAATTGGTGTTGTTTGCTCGAGGCCGCGTAAATTTCTTTAATCTCCACTGCATGCACTTGGTACTTCACCAAAATGGTACTTAATTGCTGTAGCATAGCCCGAGCTCTGATTGGGTGTTCCATAAATTGTTGCACTTGTCCTGGCATTGTTTCGGTCACCTTTGCTAGTCTTTCGGCCCATGAAGAATATTGATTGGTGTGAGATTCGACTATGTCATGCAAGTCGATGAAGTCATCGGGCATGCCAAACTCGGGCAGTCTGATATCCTTCATTGCCTTGTTGATTTTACCCCAATGTTTCTTGCATTTGGCCCACTTCTCTTGAATTTCCCGGTGTGGTTCTAGAGACATTTTAGCCCAGTACTCGGTTGATCTCTTTATGCGATCAAGACTGCTTTCGCTCAACACTCGGATGTCATGTTATTATTTATCTCGGCCTTTTTGGACTGCACCAATGTAGTCGATTCTCTTTGCGGATTGCTGCGCCTTCTCGTACCATCGATTCATATCCTTGCACGTTGTGAGTGCCATGAGGGTATCCTCCTACAGTTCAACGATTCTTGCGGTAAATAAGTGACGCTCGTCTGTAAATTTTCTATAAGCCTCATGAAACTTGCTCAAGTAAACTGTGGCCTGTGTGGCATCCTGATAATACTAAGGCAGGTGGCACAAATGTTCCAGTTCTTTCAGGGTGGAGGCTAGTTCCTTTTCATCCCTTTTATCTCTGTCTAGGGTGGCATTCGAGATCACCCTCCCTACGTCGATAAGTTTGAATGTTCTGGTGTTTTCTGTGTTTATAAAATCTTCCTCTGTAGTGGTGAGGATGGAGCGATCTAGTGTAATCCTCCTTTTCTTGGTGGTCCATTGGACAATAGCCTTTCTCTTCCGATCATAGGCGATCGCATATATGTCGGCTAATTCGTCCACCGGTTTGGGAATCTGTTGATCCCCCCATGTGAGTATATTCCCTAGACCTTCTATGGTGTACACTTGTTCATGGTTGGGTTCATGAACTTCCTTGTTATGCTTCGAAGGGTCAGCCTCTGCTTGCCACTCATCGGGATTTTGGGCGCCGATTAAAATAGAAGTGTCGAGGATGGAATCGATACTCAATTGTTTACTGATCATTGAAACATGGATTTCCTGCTGCAGTGATCCTTCCTTTAGCTCGCCTGATCTTGGCCCATCTTTTGAAACATCTTCTTGGGTCTTCGGTGCATCAGGTGTTTTAGTATCTAGGACACTATCAAATTCCTTTTCCCTTTGTGAGACCTCTTGGATTTGGACTTCGAGAATAGGAGAAGATGTCTTCTCAGGTTATGTTTCTTCCTCAATGTGCACAAGAGTCCCAAGATATGCCTCTGGGCTCTCATCCTCATCATATATCATTATAAATTTTCTCAAGGGGTTTGATGTGTCGGTCCTCTGCGATGCTTCGACGATTTCTGATTGTGTCGCCACACCTGTCGGCGATCTAGCCGGTGGCATCGTTAATTCAAGGTTATCCAACCTGACAATTTCATCAATATCTATGAATTCAAGGCCGCTTGTAACCACCTAGCTTCTCCCTAGGTTATCAATAAGATATCCTATCGTTTCTGATAGGTATGGGTCATCTTGCAGTTGGTCAAGCACCTGTTGCACCCGTTCCAACATGAGTAGTCCCCTTTCCCACGCATCCTGTACCAAATGGATATCTCTGTCTTGCGTTGGGGCTATCAAGGGGGCTTTGGATGCTATCCTTTCTTCTCTAGCCTTGAGGGCCTCTTGAGCTTATTGTTCCAGGGATCTCGCTTGCTCATCCCAAATCATGGCCTTGAACCTAGTTGTCTTAGGGTCAACCATCCTCGCCATCACCTCATCCTAATCTCAAGCATTTTTTATGAAGATCTCATCTTCAAACCTGTCATGGGTGTATGAACAGTAGGACGATACTTGTGATGCATGCTTTAGGACCAGACCCTTTAGGTTGTGATTGCAAAAATGGCCAGTCTAGAATGGGAGCTCCAACTAGCTTAACCCTTCTTGCTTGGCTTGAGCGGTGTCTTTTACCATGTAGAAACCTATATGAAATCCATAAGGTATGAATGCTCGCTTCTTATCCTTTACCAGAGTAGCATTGTAACCTTGCAGGATCGTCTAATGATAGATTTCCCTTACTACTAGTTGATCGAGGACATACACAGGTAAAAGGTGTGGTGCTTCGGTGGCTCTGAAAACCCTGATGTAGATATCGTGCTCATCTAGATATTGGTGGCCAACTTTTGATATAATCTTTTTGGTTGCATCCGACAGTCTTGGGCACACTTTCTTGAACAATTAAAAATGAATACGCACAATAAATTGATCGCATATGAGAGAGTAGGATTTCTTGTACCTGTTCTCCCATAAGATGTCGAAATACACATGGAATGGGAGTTTTGAGGTGTGCCAACTCAAGTTAATTTCAGCAAAGGCATTTATGGCACAGATGACATCCAATAGATAAAATGCCATGTGGAAAGATGGAGTCTCTCCTTATTTTGGTGTCTGAGCCTGTTGTATGCACGTGCTCAGATGTTTGGAGATGATGGCACCCCAGTTAAAACCTATTCCGAAAATGGCTATAGTATAAGCTAGAGGCATCCAAGCCTTTGAAAACTTGGAGAAATATTTCTCCCCATGCAACTGACAGAGGAGGGCCATTAGATAGATATATGGCTCCCTTAAGTTGGCCGTCAGGTACCAATCCGAGGTCCGATTGGTGAAATTTTTATCCTCTCTCCACCACGAATCCATCACCTTGTTGGTGTCGTGTTTCTCATAGAATCTTATAACAAAATCTGTGTTCATCCGCTCCTCCGGCTCTCTAATCTTGTTGTAATTATACACCTCCATTGGAAGGAAAACCCTGACACACTCGCCATTGTTGTCATTAATCAAACATATTTGAGTGTCCGTCTGGTCAAAAAGCCATTTTAGGAGTTCAATGCAGGGGAAAACTGGAGTTCTTCTCACTACCATGTCCAGGTATGCTCTTTGGAAATTAGGAAAAACTTCGTCATCAAGTTTTCTTACATCAGGGTCATTGTGCGGGGTATATTCAGGGAATTCACCCTGCTTGATTTTCTTGAAAAGTTCTTCCCAGCATGAGAATACAACCTTGGTTCCAATTCTTTCCTCTATGTCTCCAAAGGCTGGAGGCTGAGTGAAAATGTTCTTAGTGGATGTCCTAATCACTAGTTTTGTCTTTGAAGCGAATTCTAACTGTTTTGCGACTGCTGGGGAAGAACTTTATCCCACATCTGGTTCCTTTAGCTTCGACGCCCTTGGATATTTCCTGGTGGTTGGTTTTCTTAGAGGCATTGTTCCTGCAAATGAAACAATACTTTAGGACTGACATATAGAGAAATATTGGATCATAATGTATATGCGAGGTGAAAACACAGCAAAATCTAGACTAGTACATACCTATAATGCTTTATAAACTCTGTTGTTTAATACTCACGGGATCTTGGAGGCTTCTTCTGAATTTCTTATCTCACTCCTCTATCTGAACTGAAGAACTTTGCATGCAGAATAATCTTGTTTACAATGGCTCAAAAGAATTTGGTGGGAAATATCTTACTAGTCGTATCAACCAATTAATCCAGGTGGTGAGTGAAATTCAAACAAATCTACCGCTGAATCTCTACAATTTAATTCATCATTGATTGACGGCGGAGGCACAGAGGGTGGTGTGTGGTATTGATAGGTTCAAACAGTCCTTTTGATTTGTGCACGAATTAGCAACTAATGTGGGATTTGGAATTATTTAGTGCCTTAAATGCGTTGAAACTTAAACGTATATGGCGTTAAAACGTCCCATCGTGTCGCTTTCCTAGTGGACAGGTCGGGGATCGATGATGCATGGTGAACATTTTCATTGGTATCTTCCTGTTGAGAACTTTCGACGCCGATTGATTTTGTCATATGGTGTTGACGTGGCAAACTGACTCGCGGTGCAGCTTGGGCCTTGAGAATTGCTAACAACTCAGGGGAAAACCAAATCGCATGTTTAACCACTCTAGCAATGATATATGGAAGATGAGGACAGGTGGTTTGATCACATAGTTTAAATGGGGTCCATATTCTAACAAGATGCATGTGTTAAAATAAACCTGGGACCGTCGATGCCGAAAGGTTTCGGGGGTCGGCAACCGGGGATAAAATTATCACGTTACTTATGGACCAACTTTTCTAAAAAATCGTCGATGTTGAAAATTATTGGGGATCGAATATCGGTGAATATTTTTATTTCTTCGTTGGCACTTACTCTTTTAGCCTTTTATAGATACCGAAGGGATCATTCATCAGTGATGTACTTGTGTGATGCTTGTCGTGAAAGAAAAAATCCTTTTTTCCAACGCTGACGAAGATCAATGCTCGACGACCTTGGTCCTCTCGAGTGATTTCTTTCATCTTTAGTTCTTTCTGAAGTCGAATTTCTTAAGCGCATCGAAAATTTTTGACTGTCGATTCTTTAATTAAATGTTAGTCTTTTAAGTTATGGGTTTTCGCATGCTCAAGAAAACTTTGAGAGACTTAATGAGAAACAAAATGATAAGCAAAGGAAACATTTTTCATACTGAAGTTGAATCATATAGTGAAAAAGATCAAGTGGTACCCAAAAAGAAAAATTTGACACAAGATTTTTAGGGTGTGTTGAGTGCTCAACAGATCCTACCACCCTTTGCAATATATGTTCCATTTTGGGCAATGGATAGTTGTCTTTCCAGGAACACCTGTTTAAATTTCTGAAATCGACACATAGTCTGATTTCACCATTCTTTTTTCTCAGTGGCACCATATTTTCTATCCAATCAAAATACCTCAAAGGTACAATGATCTTAGCATCTAAAAATTTCTTGACTTCCTTCTCCATAATAGGTAACAAAAGAGGATTAATCTTCCTTAATTTTTACTTGAAAGGTTTTACATTCTCCTTCAAAGGTATTTTGTGTC
>JASDQU010680643.1:11381-29186 GCA_032191745.1 Picea mariana
CATTTTTTCCTTTATCAAAACCAATCCCATTAACACTTATAGTTTATGCTTTTAAATTGTTACATGAGATTTATATTTGATTTATTAACTTCCGAACTAGTATTGTTGATCATTAATTTATACGAGACTTCAAAACATATTTTTTGTACTTTCATGTGGAAATATTTGATGAAATTTGAGGTAATGTTTCAATCCAGCATATAGTGATAATTTTTTCACTTGCATTCATATTTTGCATTATTAACTCAAACTTGTGCCGAAATTATGTCTTAGGTTCGTTCCCTTCGAGTTGCAACATTTCCCTCTTTTATCTTCCATGGTTCGTAACTTGTTCGGTAGTGCCTACACTCCATGGGATGCTCTAGTTAGCACTCCTTTCTCTATTTGGCACCCATGCCAATATTTTTCGTAGGTTCGAGAACCCATAGTTATCCCTACCACAACTTAATATTTGGAACCTCATGCTTCTCTCTTATCTATTTTTGGTCATGTCTTGAAGGGTTCTCGTTATTCTTTTGTTTCTTTATAGTTTCATTTTATTATTATAACTTGCATATTTGTGCCTAATGATATGATGCTATTCAATTCATTATTTTTATCACCATTGCAGTCACATTTTGAACTTTCTCATTTTCATCTACTTTCCCAACACCTTTTTTGTTTTTTCTTTGCATAGGTTTTTTCCATGCACTTGGAATGTAGTTGTGTGCCATTGTACCACTCATTTTCTCCATTCTATTTTAGCATACTTTCTCTTTTTTTTCTTGCAAAAGAATGAAAAAGATAAAATAATAAAAAATAAAACATAAAAAGAAAAGGGGGTGTTAGCGCTAGAAGTCAACCCAAGACTGTTGTTGAGTTAATCCTATCACACCTTGTTTCAAAATGTTTTGAAGAAAATAGTTTTAGAGAGGTGGAGGGATCACACTCTTGATCTCAATGTAGGTAGATGAATGAGCTATTATAACTGCTTCACTATGCGCAACAGATAAGGTAAACAAAACCTCAGTTGGAGTAAAAAGAGTATTATATATGATTAAGGATAATTAATGAAAAAAAAAACTGACAATCATCAAAAAGAATCTGTTCTTTAATATATTTGACTAGTAGAAGAATAAACCTATACTCATAAATCCTTTCTGAACAAGATTTAAAAGACTCAAACACACATGTGGCAAATATTGCACTATAAAAAATAGAGAAACATTTTCATCACATACATACATTCATATGAGCATATAAAAATAATGATATGTTCAAGATGAGGAAATAGAAGTGATAAAAAAAGATGAGAGATAAAAACCAACCATTGACTTTATTAACAACTGAAATGTTTACATAGGTAGGATGGATCAAAATAGTCTTATATTCAGAACCTTTAAGCCAAAACAAGGATCCAACCCATTCTTTTTCTACTTCATCCAATATATAGTGTTTTACATTGGTTACATGCATTTTATGGTCAACCTGATAGTCAGGGATGAATCAAAACTAGTCCCTACAAGTACTCAAGGTGAATTTATGTCTCTATCTACTGATATACAAAACAATGAACAATTTACAAAAAGACCCTATAATAAAGGCAACAACCTTGCATAGAAAATGTTCTTTGGTTGACTTTCTTTCCACCTGGATGACCATGCTGCATATTCCTCTTTATCCTTCCAATCTCTTCCTAATATTCAATGATCCACTTGTATCAAGACTTTGACAACTCAACAATGCTAACTGATCTGTAGAATCATCGTATCCCAAGATAGATTATAGATCCACAAAAGGGTATCTAACTCCATCTAATGATCCATAAAGTATTTACCTTGTTTAAAAAAAAAATCCCATTATGAAAA
Organism: Picea mariana; assembly: GCA_032191745.1. NCBI lineage: Eukaryota > Viridiplantae > Streptophyta > Pinopsida > Pinales > Pinaceae > Picea > Picea mariana. The sequence goes on from JASDQU010680643.1 coordinate 13,229, forward strand.
TATGAATTTGTGCCATATATGCTGCAAAATCAGCTACTATAAGTGTTCTTGTAGCGCCAATATTTTCCTGTGTATGGGACTGCGGGAACTTCCTGTAGCGCCATACAAAAAACCATTTTTGATCTTTTTTAATGACTTTCCTTTCCCAAGTTACAACCAATCATAACAAAAAGAGGAATGGGCACTTAAATACAAGGAAAAAGAAATGTTCTTCCATCATCAATCGTCTTTCAGTCAAAATTTAGATTTTTCATTGAAGGTGAAATTCTCAAACTGTGAATTCTCCTTGAAAAACTGTTGTAGCTGCTTCTGCCATCAAATCCAAACTATTCCTTCTTGTCTGCTTTTTTTGAGAACGAGTTTGTATTCTCTTGGGCTTATTCCCTTCAGATATGATCATAGGGTTTGGTCCTCTCTTATTCATTTTACTTTGTTTTCTTGTATAATCTATGTTTTTTACTGTATGAGTCTTTGTATTTGCCGCCAGAACTCCCTTCTTATATGTATTCCTCTCAAGATTAGTTGTGGGAATTTTCTTTCTTTTTGATGGCTTCTCTTTTGGGTTTGTAGATTCTTCATCAATAATGATAACCTTGTCTTTAATGGCATGATTACACATTTCTTTGGATTTCAACCTGAATTTATTTTGGGGCCTAGTGCTCCTTTTTCTCATCAAAATTTTACATCTAGAGGCATCGTCTTCAGAGGATATTGAGCTAGGAGAAATGATATTTGTGGAATGATATTTAGGATGTACATGATCTACAATTTTTTTGTTGTTTCAGGTTCTTCATCTTCCGTCAATACGCTAGGCTTTGCCAACCTTTTGGTTCTTGTAGAATAAGTCTTTGAGAAGATGCTCACCTCCACCTAGGATATGAGAAGACCCTATGTCTGCTTGCATGCTGGCTGGAGTAGCTTCCATTGGCTTGTTTGAAATATTTAAACATCCTTCTCTTTCACCCTTCCTTGGAATGACTGGTTGACTTGCACTGGGTGAAGCTTCATGATTAGGTTCAACATTTTTTATCATGCAATTATGTGATATGAGGATGTGCTTCTTTCTCAAACCCTGGATAGATCAAGAATTGATCCCATGTCCTCTGTAATTTTCTCATCTCAGCTTTAATAAGTATCTTAATCAATCCCTGATGATAAATTCCATGAGGAGGGATCTTAGGGTTGCTTGATTTTTCATAGCCATCTTATTTAGATCTCTTAAGAAGTAATATGGTAGAATCATCCTTTTGATTCCTGAAAGATGAAGAAGGAAACATAGATGAAACAAAAACACAGTGGAATAACACCCTTCACATGTCATGTATCGTTTAAGCATAAGAAAGTCCTCCATCCATTCATCAACAATCCAATCCCTAGGAATACACTTGGCCCAATTGGGATCTCTATGTTCAGGTTTCAAGAACTGATTTACATACCCTCCTATAATCAATTTGTTTTTGAACCACTTTTCGCCATCGGTAGGGAGGTTACAAGCTGCTGCTATGGACTCAACTGTAACTTGCATAACCAGGTTTACAATTCAGGCCCTTTTTCCATTAAAGCTTTCAACAAACGCCCGGGTTGCAACATAGTGATAACCATCTAACTTGGTGTAGTACAAATATCAACCAACTCAATCAAATATGAGTATGTTTTCTTCATATGCTTCCATAATCTCGAGCCCTTCAAGCTCTTTTATTTTCACGTGTCCACATTTACCCATATTAACTGTCACAACCAAAAGGCTATTGTATCAAAGGGGATATGCCTATTGTATCAAGAAGGATAGGGGATTTGCTGGCTCTATGGATGAAAATTCAAATTTGACCAGCTTTGTAGTGTGAAACTATAGTAACGAAAAATGCACCATATTTAAAAGAACTATCTTTTGAATAAACCTCATACACGTGACATCTATGACAAGAGACACATACAGGTGAAAATACCCCCACCTTTCCATGCTATGATTGGAGATTGGATACTTGATAACTACCTTGAATCTTTCATCCATCCAAGTAGGATGATCCATGTCCTCAAATTCATTCCAACCATTTGTGTGGTGATGAAACAGGGACAGGTGGAAGTTCCTGTAGCACCCTGCATAAACTTGTCCTTTGGCATGTTTGAATGAAAATGACTTGAAATTCATTATCCAAATTAGCACCGATGAAAAAAAAACTATGACATGACATATGACCTTTGATGAAAGGATGTGACACTTTAAATGATGTCATATGATATTCTTACAAACATATGAATAATTAATCCTACCCCCCTTAATAATACTAAGTACCCCTCATTGTTCTCAACATAATACAATTTTGACCCCCTTAATAAGCTTTTGCACCCTTAATCAAAGTAATGATTAGGATTTATATCTTACATAAGAATTTTAAAATGGATAAAATAAGAGATGAGAGATGAGACTTAGCAGAACAAAATAGGTGATAACAATGGCTCCATGGGGGATGGAGTTCTCTCTGTGGAACTCCAAGAACTTTGAGTAGACCTGTGCCTTCAGTTCCTTCAAGCTATTTGCCATGTTATTCTGCAAAGTGTAACTGTGTCAACTCCTAAAGTTTGATGAAATATTATTCAAAACATAAAAAACTAAAAAATCAAAACTAATATTGGAAACTAAAAAGGATAAGTGCAACATTTCTCCATTGGGATATGGAATCCTTATTATCTAACTAGCACACCACACCGATATGTACAATGGAATTTGAGCCACTAATGGATTTAGTAAAATAATTTCTTCATAAAACTCCCATTTACAGGGCCACCAAAAACCTCTTCACCTTCCAAATTATGCAATAGGAAAGTGTTGTTGTCCAAGACCTTCTCCACCCTGAATGGACCTGACCACAAGCTATCAAACTTCCCATGATGGTATTCTCTATGAGCATCCCATTTTAAAACCAAATCCCTAGGTAGAAAATTCTTTTTTTTTTCTTTTCTATCAAAAGTATCTTTAACTTTCCGTTGATGTTGATGTTCCTTCTTAAGAAGTTTCTCTCTTGCTTGATGCAATTCTACATTCTGACCAATCCTTCTGATAACATCATTAGGTTCAACTTTGATTTCCTGCATAAATTTTACAACTGGAAAAGAAATTTGTACTGGAAAGACTGCTTCCATTCCATATACTAACTGAAATGATGAAGCTCCAATTGCTCTCTTTGTGCTAACAAAGTAAGCCCACAAAGCATATTTCAACTTTGAATCCCAAGCCCTCTTATTATCTTCCAGAAGTTTCTTGATGATCTTGACCATACTTTTATTGGATGATTTAGCTGGGCTATTACCTTGTGGGTAATAAGTAGTAGAATGCCTAAGCTTGATGCCATAGTCCTCATAGAATTTTATCATGTTAGTGGATTTGAAAGATGCAACATTATCTGTGATGATCACTTATGGACAACCAAACCTAGATAAAATATTCTCTTCAAGGAAACTTATGATTACCTTATCAGTTTCCCTTCTTGTAGGTACAGTTTCAATCCACTTTGTGAAGTGATCTATAGTTGTCAGAATCCATTTGTGTTGGACACTAGATGGAGGGTGAATCTCACCTATGAAATCCAAATCCCACAGTTGAAAAGGTGTAGACACTTTTACAGGCTTGAGAGGTAAGGACTTAAGCTTCTGTTTACCAAAAAACCTTTGGAATTTCTCACATGATCTAACCTTTGTACATACATCAAAAAATAAACTAGGCCAATAATACCCATCCCTAAGAATATTGTATGTAGTGGACTTCCATAAGTGATGTCCCCCACACACTCCTTCATGAAATTTTGATATGACTCTCTTTGCTTCGTCTTCATCAAGACACCTTAGTAAAAATCCAGAAGGGTCCCTCCAAAACAAAGTCTGATTATTCACACAATACTTAACAACTTTGAGTTTCATGGATCTTACTTTAGAATTATCCATTCCTGGAGGATCTTGGAAATTTTGTAGAAAATAAAGGACATCTCTGTACCATTATGATTCAAAAATATTTTGATTGACTTGAGAACTGTTGGTTTGAGGTTGTAAATTTCCTGAATTATTACAAATGTAATCAACTCCCAAAGATTTGCAATTGGAATTGGCTAGCAAATTAGCTAACCCCTTCCCTTTGACTAGCTTGGTAGGCTTGATCTCCATGTCATATTCAAGAAACTTAGCTATCCATTTACTTCTCTTTCCACCACTGTCTGGCTGAGTCAAGATGTCTTTAATAGAAATTGATGGTACATAAGCAATGACTCTGGAATGTAACACATAAACTATAAAAGACTTTAGTGCTTTGACCAAAGAAAAATCCTACTTCTCCATGATATCATATTTTAACTCAACATCCTGAAGTTCCCTACTGAAAAAGGAAATGGATTGTTTAAAACCCTCAAAATTTCTCTATAGAAGGGTAGCTGCTAAAGTATCTTGAGATGCAAAAGAAAAAATAAGAAACTCTTTTTCAAAATATGGGCTAATCAAAACAGGGGCATCTAAAATAGATTTCTTAATAGATTGGAAAGAATCTTTAGCTTCAACTCTCCATTTGATCTCACTATCTTTATTCAACATGCCAACTATGTGTTTGACCAATTCAACAAAGTTGGGAATAAACCTTCTGAGAAAGTTTATCTTCCCAAGGAAAGACTAAATTTCCTTCTTAGTTCTAGGGATAAAAAGATTTTGAATAACTGTCACTCTAGCAGGATCAATTTTAACTCCATCAGCATAAACAATATGCCCTAGCAATTTTTTTTTTTCTAAAGAAAAATGAGACTTTTTTGGATTTAAAGAAAGGCCATACCTTCTGGACTTCAGAAATACTCGTCTCAAATGATGTAGATTCTCCTCATCATAGTTAGAGAATACAATAATGCCATCCAAGTATATTACAACAAACTTATCCTTCTCTCCCACAAAGGAAATATCCATGGCTTGATGAAAAGTGTCCCCAACATTCATTAAACCAAAAGGAATTCAAGCATACATAAAAGTAACCCAAGGTGTTGTAAAAGAAATATTCTCCATATCATCTGGATGAACAACTACTTGATTGTATCTAGAGAAACCATCAATCATAGACAACCTACTAGATCTTGTTGATGGGTTCTAAATCCCTTTAATTCAACAATAGGAACCAAACCCACCACCAAGGCCCAATTAGACTCTGCAGTGTTTAACAGTGGAATGGTTCTCCAGATCTTGCGATCCAGACAATTTTATTGATGGGATTTATGTTTTCTTGTGAAGGCGTCTCCTTCAGTGTGAACTTTCTCTTTTTGTATTTTCTCTTGGGTGGGACCGATATGAGATGTAAGCTGGTATAAACCAACTTGGTAACAAAATGATTAAGTTTAACTACTGAAGAAGAGGCTAAGCTTGGGATAACCCGCTACTCAAGCATGCAGACGACAATTCTATATCATGGGCCTAGTACTAATACGTTAACCATGTGAGCATCCAATTACTATCTGAGATACTAATTATCAAAAAGAAAACACATATGCGATAAGGTAATGGCAAGCAAAATAATTCACCTACTCTAATCATTCATCACATAATAACACAACGATTCATCTTCATCATTAAAGAAAAGAACTGTAAAACATTGCATCAGATAACTTAACAATAGATTTAATAGCTCTTACTCATTACAACATCCATTCATGAAACGAGATAGGAAATAGTTCTTCTCCACATCCAAGAACACTTGAATTTGATGAAAATATAACCTTGTCTCTGGTCCAGAAGGAATTCTCTATTAAAGGTAGCTTGAAAATAATTCTTAACAAACCAGAAAAAAAGAGAGTTTCTTGCAAAAACCATTGATCCTTGACTAATTGGTCGATGGTCTTATTTATAACATAAAATTCAATTGAAAATAACGACTAAGTGTAGATAAGTGAACAAAATTTTCCATGTGGCATTCTCTCCTAACATTTTTCTAAGAGTCAACTCAAGACATCCCTTTGAAAGGGTGAATTTTCTCATACTCCGACCAACTAATGAACAACTCCTCACAGGCATGGGTGTATGGAAATTGGTGTTGTTCGATCGGGGCCGCGTAAATTTTTTTAATCTCCACTGCATGCACTTGGTACTTCACCAAAATGGTACTTAATTGCTGTAGCACAGCCCGAGCTCTGATTGGGTGTTCCATAAATTGTTGCACTTGTCCTGGCATTGTTTCGGTCACCTTCGCTAGTCTTTCGGCCCACGAAGAATCTTGATTGGTGTGAGATTCGACTATGTCATGCAAGTCGATGAAGTCATCGGGCATGAAAAAATCGGGTAGTCTGATATCCTTCATTGCATTTTTGATTTTACCCCAATGTTTCTCGCATTTGGCCCACTTCTCTTGAATTTCCCGGTGTGGTTCTAGAGACATTTTATCCCAGTACTCGGTTGATCTCTTTATGAGATCAAGACTGCTTTCGCTCAACACTCGGATGTCATGTTATTATTTATCTCGGCCTTGTTGGACTGCACCAATGTAGTCGATTCTCTTTGCGGATTGCTGCACCTTCTCGTACCATCGATTCATATCCTTGCACGTTGTGAGTGCCATGAGGGTATCCTCCTACAGTTCAACGATTCTTGCGGTAAATAAGTGACACTCGTCTGTAAATTTTCTATAAGCCTCATGAAACTTGCTCAAGTAAACTGCGGCCTGTGTGGCATCCTGATAATACTAAGCCAGGTGGTGCAAATGTTCCAGTTCTTTCAGGGTGGATGCTAGCTCCTTTTCATCCCTTTTAGCTCTGTCTAGGGTGGCATTCGAGATCACCCTCCCTACGTCGATAAGTTTGAATGTTCTGGTGTTTTCTGTGTTTATAAAATCTTCCTCTGTAGTGGTGAGGATGGAGCGATCTAGTGTAATCCTCCTTTTCTTGGTGGTCCATTGGACAATAGCCTTCCTCTTCCAATCATAGGAGATCGCATATATGTCAGCTACTTCGTCCACCGGTTTGGGAATCTGTTGATCCCCCCATGTGAGTATATTCCCTAGACCTTTGATGGTGTACACTTGTTCATGGTTCGGTTCTTGAACTTCCTTGTTATGCTTCGAAGGGTCGGCCTCTGCTTGCCACTCATCGGGATTTTGGGCACCGATTAAAATAGAAGTGTCGAGGATGGAATCGATACTCAATTGTTCGCCGATCATTGAAACGTCGATTTCCTGCTGCAGAGATCCTTCCTCTAGCTCGCCTTATCTTGGCCCATCTTTTGAAACATCTGCTTGGATCTTCGATGCATCAGGTGTTTTAGTGTCTAGGACACTATCGAATTCCTTTTCCTTTTGTGATACCTCTTGGATTTGGACTTCGGGAATAGGAGAAGATGTCTTCTCAGGTTATGTTTCTTCCTCAATGTGCACAAGAGTCCCAAGAGATGCCTCTGGGCTCTCATCCTCATCATATATCATTATAAATTTGCTCAAGGGGTTTGATGTGTCATTCCTCTGCGATGCTTCGATGATTTCTGATTGTGTCGCCACACCTGTCGACGATCTAGCCGGTGGCGTCGTTAATTCAAGGTTATCCAACCTGACAATTTCATCAATATCTATGAATTCAAGACCGCTTGTAACCACCTAGCTTCTCCCTAGGCTATCGATAAGATATCCTGTCATTTCTGATAGGTATGGGTCATCTTGCAGTTGGTCAAGCACCTGCTGCACCCGTTCCAACATGAGTAGTCCCCTTTCCCGCGCATCCTGTACCAAATGGATATCTCTGTCTTGCGTTGGGGATATCAAGGGGGCTTTGGATGCAATCCTTTCTTCTCTAGCCTTGAGGGCCTCTAGCTTATTTTTCCAGGGCTCTCGCTTGCTCATCCCAACTCATGGCCTTGAACCTAGTTGTCTTAGGGTCAACCATCCTCGCCATCACCTCATCCTAATCTCAAGCATTTTTTATGAAGATCTCATCTTCAAACCTGTCATGGGTGTATGGACAGTAGGACGATACTTGTGATGCATGCTTTAGGACCAGACCCTTTAGGTCGTGATTGCAAAAATGGCCAGTCTAGAATGGGAGCTCCAACTGGATTAACCCTTCTTGCTTGGCTTGAGCGGTGTCCTTTACCATGTAGAAACCTATATGAAATCCATAAGGTATGAATGCTCACTTCTTATCTTTTACCAGAGTAGCATTGTAACCTTGCAGGATGGTCTGATGACAGATTTCCCCTACTACTAGTCGATCGAGGACATACACAGGTAACAGGTGTGGTGCTTCGGTGGCTCTGAAAACCCTGATGTAGGTATCGTGCTCATCTATATATCGGTGGCCAACTTTTGATATAATCTTTTTGGTTGCATCCAACAGTATTGGGCACACTTTCTTGAACAATTAAAAATGAATACGCACAATAAATTGATCGCATATGAGAGAGTAGGATTTCTTGTACCTGTTCTCCCATAAGATGTCGAAATACACATGGACTGGGAGTTTAGAGGTGTGCCAACTCAAGTTAATTTCAGCAAAGGCATTTATGGAACAGATGACATCCAATAGATAAAATTCCACGTGGAAAGATGGAGTCTCTCCTTATTTTGGTGTCTGAGCCTGTTGTATGCATGTGCTCAGCTGTTTGGAGATGATGGCACCCCAGTTAAAACCTATTCCGAAAATGGATATAGTATAAGCTAGAGGCATCCAATCCTCTGAAAACTTGGAGAAATATTTCTCCCCATGCAACTGACATAGGAGGGCCATTAGATAGATATATGGCTCCCTTAAGTTGGCCGTCAGGTACCAATCCGAGGTCCGATTGGTGAAATTTTTATCCTCTCTCCACCATGAATCCATCACCTTGTTGGTGTTGTGTTTCTCATAGAATCTTATAACAAAATCTGTGTTCAGCCGCTCCTCCGACTCTCTAATCTTGTTGTAATTCTACACCTCCACTGGAAGGAAAACCCTGACACACTCACCATTGTTGTAATTAATCAAACATATTTGAGTGTCCATCTGGTCAATAATCCATTTTAGGAGTTCAATGCAGGGGAAAACTGGAGTTCTTCTCACTACCATGTGCAGGTATGCTCTTTGGATATTAAGAAAAACTCCGTCATCAAGATTTCTTACATCAGGGTCATTGTGCGGGGTATATTCAGGGAATTCACCCTGCTTGATTTTCTTGAAAAGTTCTTCCCAGCATGAGAATACAACCTTGGTTCCAATGCTTTCCTCTGTGTCTCCAAAGGCCGAAGGCTAAGTGAAAATGTTCTTAGTGGATGTCCTACTCACTAGTTTTGGCTTTGAAGCGAATTCTAACTGTTTTGCGACTGCTGGGGAAGAACTTTATCCCACATCCGGTTCCTTTAGCTTCGACGCCCTTGGATATTTCCCGGTGGTTGGTTTTCTTAGAGGCATTGTTCTTGCAAATGAAACAATACTTTAGGACTGACATATAGAGAAATATTGGATCATAATGTATATGCGAGGTGAAAACACAGCAAAATCTAGACTAGTACATACCTATAATGCTTTATAAACTCTGTTGTTTAATACTCACAGGATCTTGGAGGCTTCTTATGAATTTCTTGTCTCACTCCTCTATCTAAACTGAAGATCTTTGCATGCAGAATAATCTTGTTTACAATGGCTCAAAAGAATTTGGTGGGAAATATCTTACCAGTCGTATCAACCAATTAATCCAGGTGGTGAGTGAAATTCAAACAAATCTACCATTGAATCTCTACAATTTAATTCATCATTGATTGATGGCGGAGGCACAGAGGGTGGTGTGTGGTATTGATAGGTTCAAATAGTCCTTTTGATTTGCGCACGAATTAGAAACTAATGTGGGATTTGGAATTAATTAGTCCCTTAAATGCGTTGAAACTTAAACGTATATGGCGTTAAAACGTCCCATTGTGTCGCTTTCCTAGTGGACAGGTCGAGGATCGATGATGCATGGTGAACGTTTTCATTGGTATCTTCCTATTGAGAACTTTCGACGCCGATTGATTTTGTCATATGGTGTTGACGTGGCAAACTGACTCGCGGTGCGGCTTGGGCCTCGAGAATTGCTAACAACTCAGGGGAAAACCAAATCGCATGTTTAACCACTCTGGCAACGATATATGGAAGATGAGGAAAGGTGGTTTGATCACATAGTTTAAACGGGGTCCATATTCTAAAAAGATGCATGTGTTAAAATAAACCTGGGACCGTCGATGCCGAAAGGTTTCGGGGGTCGGCAACCGGGGATAAAATTATCACGTTACTTACGGACCAACTTTTCTAAAAAATCGTTGATGTTGAAAATTATTGGGGATCGAATATCGGTGAATCTTTTTATTTCTTCGTTGGCACTTACTCTTTTAGCCTTTTATAGATACCGAAGGGATCATTCATCAACAATGTACTTGTGTGATGCTTGTCGTGAAAGAAAAAATCCTTTTTTCCAACGCTGACGAAGATCAATGCTCAACGACCTTGGTCCTCTCGAGTGATTTCTTTCATCTTTAGTTCTTTCTGAAGTCGAATTTCTTAAGTGCATCAAAAATTTTTGACTGTCGATTCTTTAATTAAATGTTAGTCTTTTAATTTATGGGTTTTCGCACGCTCAAGCAAACTTTGAGAGACTTAATGAGAAACAAAATGATAAGCAAAGGCAACATTTTTCATACTGAAGTTGAATCATATAGTGAAAAAGATCAAGTGGTACCCAAAAAGAAAAATTTGACACAAGATTTTTAGGGTGTGTTTTGTGCTCAACAGATCCTACCACCCTTTGCAATATATGTTCCATTTTGGGCAATGGATAGTTGTCTTTCTAGGAACACCTGTTTAAATTTCTGAAATCGACATATAGTCTGATTTCGCCATTTTTTTTTCTCAGTGGCACCATATTTTCTATCCAATCAAAATACCTCAAAGGTACAATGATCTTAGCATCTAAAAATTTCTTGACTTCCTTCTCCATAATAGGTAACAAAAGAGGATTAATCTTCCTTAATTTTTACTTGAAAGGTTTTACATTCTCCTTCAAAGGTATTTTGTGTCGAATGATAGTTTCATCAAAGGTCCTAAGATCTTCATATTTCCATGAAAAAACATCAATGGCCTCCTTCAACAGTTCTTCATATTTATCTCGGTATTTTACTGATAGGAATTTTGATAATTTAACATGCTTTGGATTTGCAACAGTCCCAAGATTGCAATCAATCACCTTTGCTTCTTTTTCTAGATCAGGGAGCTTCAAAAGAACATCATTATGATAAAAAATCCTTTCAAGAGGCACCAAACCTTTTGGGATATGATTAGTGGGAAATTGCAAGATCTTATGCCCGACAATCATATTATAAAAATTTAAATTCTGATTTTCCTCATCTAAATCTTCATCTTGATCAATATGAATAGAAGAAAAATCATCTATATATTCAATGAACCTTTTGATTTAATAATCTTCCTCAAATACTCTCCAATGTTTGACATTGTCTCGAATCGAAGGCTTGTACCTAACCTCAACCTAATATTTAAGCTTTGGGGGAAAAGGAGGTTTAAAAGTACTTGCTGCCACATCCAGTGAATCAGCCTCCTCATTCTAATTTCGTGGAATATATACAATGTTGAAAGACAAAAAAAAGGCTTCAATGATGTCCCATACCTCATTTCTGTAATCTTTCAATCGAAAGTTCTTTGTCTAATATACATCTCTGACCTGTTGTACAATGAGTTTTGAATCCCCATGAACCTTCAAATGATGAATTTTCATTTCTCTAGCTGCCCTGAGACCCAACAACAATGCCTCATACTCTACAATGTTATTTGTTGTATCTAATTCCAATTTGTAAGACAGGGTAATGACTTCATGTTCAGGAGAAATCAACACTACACCTGCCCCTGCGCCTTCTATGGATGAGGATCCATCAAAGTATAATTTCTATAGCAGATTTTGATTTTTAGCAGACTGTGGAGCAACAACTGGTTTTTTCAAAGGAAAAGACTGTCGAACAACATTATCAATATGAAATATAGAGGATCCCAAATCCACATCAACTGCATAGATAAGATGATTTATAGAATGATCACTGTCACTAATAATATATGCCAATTAAGCCTCATGATAGAGTCTTCTAAATTCTCCTCACAAAATAGGTATAATGGCATAAGAGAGATCCATTAGAAGATATCCCCCAAGATTCTTACACCAAGATCTGGACAACAACATACCAAACCTAGGAGGGATATCAGCTACAACTATATCCATGACTAAACGTTTGGCTAGGATTTGAGATAATGAAACAACAAGGTCTTTAATAACCCCCAAGCATTTGAATTTTTTGGAATCAAAAGAAAAGAGGTCATGGTATGCTTTAGTGATTTCTAACCCAAATTCTTCCATGGAAACCTTTGGCATAAGATTATGGGAGGCTCCTGAGTCTAACAAGCAGTTATGAAGGATTTTGTCATGAATATTTAAGGAGACATAAAAAGGTGGAGTGGAGTCATATCTCTCTTCTACAGTCGACCCTAAGAAAATAGTAGGTTTTTCATCTTGGAGATTAATCACATTCGAAACAGGATCTATGATAGAAGAAGGTTGTAACCATTTCAAAATCTGACTCCTATAAGAATTAGTTTTAACCAATTCAGTCAAAGGAATATGCATTTTGATCTTACTTATATCATGTTCTAGAATGAAAGGAGATGAGAACTTGTCTGCTTTCAGGGATGATATTTTCACAATTGGATGTACTTGCTTTCTTTCAGGATTTTTACTGCAAATATGTATTGTTGTGGAAATAGGTTTATCTTTTTGAGGAGCATGTTTAGCAAGAGAATATTTGTCTTTATGAGAAACAAATTTAGTAGGTGCTGATTTAGATATATGATTGTACCCATGTTGATATGTATTACAAAGCATATTATCTGGACCTTCCCCAGCCTGTGCATTCATCGAATATTCATATTCATTATGTGCTAATTTATTGAGATAAATCTCATCTCCAAAGAAATGAATATCCAAATCTTCATCTACCTCTTCAGCTTCTCGATTTTCCTCAATATAATTTTCCTGCAGAGGTGTTTGGATTTTTTTATCACCATTATTCTTCTTGTCTCTATGCATGATCTAAGGGTTATAAGCTCTTCTATATTGATTTGTATTCGATTTCCTTCTTGAGGTGTATTCCATTTTTGTTTTTCCAATATGATTTTAGACAACTCATATGACATTTCCTCCATTTTTCTTGCCATATCCTCCAAGGAAATCTTCTGATTTTTTCTATTTGATGAAGAAGACTTATATTCTTCTTTTTTCTTTCCCTTATCTGATCTCTTCTTGAGATGTTTTGATGCTAGAATGTTGTATTCAACTTCAAGAGATGAATCTTTCATATCAACTAGAGTGGTTGATCTTCTTTCCCTTAGTAGCAAACAAAAATCAACATCAAAGGAATATCATAAGTGACCTTTGCTAACCTTTCAACTGGCCCGATATCATTTGGTATTTTCTGGTACATCCGATTAAATATCTGAGAGAATTCAGAGACAGACTCACCATTCTTTCTTCAAAGATTGCTGAATTTTGTCATGTAATACAAATCATCTTTCTTGTCTCCCCACTTTCTCAAGAAAGTAGCATCAAGGTCTGTGATGGTAGTAATAAAGTTAGCTCTAAGGTTCCTAAATGACTTCCTCACTTCTCCATCTAAACTTTGAACAAAAATCCTCATCCACACATCATCATAATCCACTTGAAATTTGTTAGCAAAGGAATACAAAGTAGTTAAATGCTCCTCTGCAGTTGTTCCCCTTCATTATCAAACCTTACAAGGTACTTCATGTAATCATTTCCTGTGAGAGGATGGAGATTATTTGGAAATACTAAAGTTGCATATCTGGCATCCCTGATAGCATCCATTAGATTGGGAGGTGATGCAACAGTCATTGTTTGACCACCTAAAGTTTGATTTATGTGTGGTGAATGTGGTTATTGTGGTGATGGGGGCTTATATATGTTCACCAATTGAATCTTTGGATAATATTGGAGAATTTCTTCAACAAGTTTTTCAGCAGCAAGGATATTAACTTGGAAGCTAAGATTTGGTTTCTCTTCTTGAATTTCTTCAAGGATTGGGATCCTTTCTAAGGGAATGTACTTTGTTTCTTTAGGGAATTCAAATATTTCCTCATATTTATATCTACTCTCAGGATAGGGTGTGTAAAATGGTTCTGATTCAACAAATTCCTCTTTCCATGAGGTGGATTCTTCAGAAGGAGGTAAAAGAAACAATTTTTCAGATCCTCATTTTTTAAGAGATTTGGATTGTTTTGCGATCTTCTTAGGGTTTGAAAAAGTAGGTACATCTAGAGATTATGGATGGGATCTAGTCCCCTTTCTCTTTGGAGCTAGAGTGTCTAATGTGGAGTCACTAGGTGAAAATATAATGTAGTCAACTACGTGTAGCTATAGTTTCACCATCTACAACTAGATCTATAAAATTATGTCGTTCTACCCAGTGAAAATCTCATCATTTCCCTCCCCATAAACGACACCAAAAGATGTTAGCGCTAGAATTCAACTCAAGACTGTTGTTGAGTTAAGACTAACACACCTTGTTTCAAAATTTTTTGAAGAAAATAGTTTTATAGAGGTGGAGGGATCACACTCTTGATCTCAATGTAGCTAGAAGAATGAGCCATTAGAACCACTTCCTTATGTGCAATAGATCAGGTAAACAAAACCTCATTTGGAGTAAAAAGAGTATTAGATATGATTAAGGAGAATTAATGAAACAAAACTGACAATCATCAAAGAGCATCTGTTCTTCAATATATTTGACCAGTAGAAGAATAAACCTACACTTAGAAATCCTTTCTAAACAAGATTTAAAAGACTCAAACAAACATGTGGCAAATATTGCACTATACAGAATAGAGAAACGTTTTCAACACATACATACAGTCATATGAGAATATAACACTAATGATATGTTCAAGATGAGGAAATAAAAGTGATAAAAAAAGACAAGAGATACACACCAACCATCGAATTTATTAACAGATGAAATCTTTACATAGGTAGGATGGATCAAAATAGTATTATATTTAGAACCTTTACGCCAAAACAGAGACCCAACCCATTATTTTTCTACTCCATCCGATATATAGTGTTTTACATTATATAGTGTTTTACATTGTTTACATACATTTATGGTCAACCTGATAGTCAGGGACACATCAAAACTAATCCCTACAAGTGATTAAGGTGAATTTATGTCTCTATCTACTAATATACAAAACAATGAACATTTTACAAAAATATCCTATAATAAAGGCAACAACCTTGCATAGAAAATGTTCTTTGATTGACTTGCTTTTCACCAGGATGATTACACTGCATATTCCTTTTTATCCTTCCAATCTCTTTCTCGTCTTCAATGATCCACTCGAATCGATACTTTGACAACTCAACAATGCTAACTGATCTATAGAATCATCGTATCCCAAGATAGACTGTAGATCTAAAAAAAGGGTATCTAACTCCATCTAATGATCCATAAAGTATTTACCTTGTTTACATCATTTTTCCATTATGAAAATGTGAATCTGTGCAATATATGCTGCAAAATTGACTTCTACAGATGTTCTTGTAGTGCCAATATTTTCATGTGTATGAGACTGCGGGAACTTCCTGTAGCGCCATACAAAAAACCAATTTTGATCCTTTTTAACGCCTTTCCTTGCCCAAGTTATAGCCAATAATAACACAAAGAGGAATGGGCACTTCAATACAAGGAAAAAAAAAGGTTCTTCCATTATCAATCATCTTTCAGTCAAAATTTAGGGTTTTCATTGAAGGTGAAATTCTCAAACTGCGAATTCTCCTTGAAAAACTGATGTAGCTACTTCTTCCAACAAATCCAAATTGTTCCTTCTTGTCTGCTTGGTTTGAGAACGAGTTTTTATTCTTTTGGGATTATCCCCTTCATATC
>JASDQU010680644.1:0-13833 GCA_032191745.1 Picea mariana
TTAGCAGCTGAATTACCAGGTTGACCTGAAGTGGTTCCAACGGATGTGGAATTGGCCAATTCCTCTAAAGATAAAAATCTTTGTATGGCTCTCTGCAAAAGAAAGGACACTTACCTTGGACATGTTGCGAAAGAGAGGTTGGGAAGGGCCAGGGATTTGCAAGTTATGCAATCATTCTACGGAAGATATTCACCATATCCTCATTCACTGCCATTTTTCAAGGGCTGTCTGGCAGAGGCTTCGCACCCATTTTTCACTTAACATTCATTGGAATGATGCCTCTATCCTAGATTGTTTTCTGCAGTGGTCAAAGGACAATTCTGCCCCAGACAGTTTGGCTGCTCATGCTTGCTGGCAGCTCTGGATCGAAAGAAATAAGGCGATTTTTGAAGACCGCACCCCCTCCATCCTCTCAGTATTGCATAGAACCCTGTCGGCTTTCTCCTGGCAGTCGTCCACAGTAAAGTCCCTGCCACTTCAAGTTTGTGAGTTCACTCCAAAGCAGGGTTCCACCGTTGCATGTTTTGATGGAGCAGCCTCTTCAAATGGTCTTCGGTGTGGGGCCGGAGGCATATTCAGATTTCATCCTTCGAGAGTTACCAAGTGTTTCATCAACTGCGGAGCGAGAACAAATACCAAAGCGGAGTTATTGGGTTTGTGGGCAACCCTCACTCTGGCAACCTTCTGGTCAATTAAGCATCTCCACGTCCTTGGCGATTCGCGGGTCATCATAGACTGGGTAAATCACAATTGCACTCTCAGCACTGTAAACATCGAAGGCTAGAAACAAAAAACTATGGAATTGGCAAAAAATATTTTAGATCTCAGCGTCCACCATATTTATAGAGTGCATAATAAAGAAGCTGATGCCCTTTCTAAAAGAGCCTTATCAGAAATCGAAGGGAGACTGACAGTTTTTCACTCGGACAGTGGGCGGGAGAGTCAACACTCTTGCATTAATATCTTTGAAATGCCAAGGGTTGGTGAAGGTTAATTGTCACCTGAGGGCAGCCTCTGTTAGCTTTCTAGTGCCAGCGAAGAGCAGTTTTTTCTGGCAGATTACCACTCGAGATTCCTACAGTTTTTCTGTTGGCTCATAGCTCATTCCTTTCAGCCTTTTTCTATTAGTTCAGATTACTGTTGTCTCCTCCTGTTACCAATATTTTGGACTGTTGTGAGGTCTGTTTAACATGTTTCTGTTGCTGCTATAAAAAAAATTATACCTAATATAAATTTGCGATAATTTTTCCTGGAAAAAAAAAAAAGATGAGGAAAGTCTCAACAGGTAACATAAATACATATGTTAACTCACAAAGATCCCAATGAATAAAATTATAATTAGAATAATTAATGGAAGAGGAATAATACATGTTGATAAGAGGATATGTTGTTGATGATGGCGATCGAATCGATGTAAGAATCATCATATGGGTTTGGATGGAAAGAATCCTTATTTTGTCATGGTATCACCATTACAATTAGATAACAATATGAAT
Organism: Picea mariana; assembly: GCA_032191745.1. NCBI lineage: Eukaryota > Viridiplantae > Streptophyta > Pinopsida > Pinales > Pinaceae > Picea > Picea mariana. The sequence continues at coordinate 1,497 of JASDQU010680644.1, forward strand.
CAAAATATAAGTAAATATACTTTTTAACCAAAATATAAGTAAATATACTTTTTAACCACTTTAAGTAAAATACATGTTAAAATTATAATAATATGAGGTCATGTGTATCAAGAATTATAAAAAAAAAAAAAATTGGTTGAAAATTAGTGTCAATACATGAATCCTAACCATTCCAATGCATAGAGAGATACATGTAGCAACATGCATGAGTGATGAAGTAGTGGGGCGAAAACAATCTAGATGTATGGTTCTTTGTATAGATGGGACGCTTCATATACAAAGATGAAAATAAATATGGGATGTGTAGATGCACGGTGATTTCCATTGACTCTTCACATAATTGGATGTGATACAGACTGTGTGTAGAAGATTGTCTAATTGTGCCATGAGGTGGATAGTGGAGTCAAGTTGCCGCAAATGACTTGGTTTTGGGGTGGCTTCGTAGTGAAACAATGTGAGAGGAAACTTTGCCTTGGTCTAAGGTTGTTGTGTGGATGAACTAAATTGCATAAGGAAGTGACTAACTTTGTGCATGTTGTGCATTCTCAAGGTATAGATGTAATAGTTAAAAACTTGGAGAGTTAGTGCATGAGAACATGTTGAAGAGGTAGAAGTATATATGCACCTATCGATTCAAAGTGCAACACTTAGACATTATGGAGGATATGTTTGACAAAGATTGGATATGGAAACAATGAGGAAAGGGTAGACACTTTCCTTCGTCTTTGGAGTTGGAGAAAGTGACAGAGATGTGACAGAAAAGACTAAGTTCATGCATGAGGAAGTGCATTCTCATGATTTGGGCATGATGATTGGAATAAATACCTAATCATTCTAATGCATGGGGGATATCAGTGTGTGGATACATGGTAGAGTTGGTTGAAGTATCGACATAGTAGAAATTTCACATGAGTTCAACACTTAGAAATTTTTTATGTTTTGATTAAGGTTGCAGTAATGGAGGAAACAATAGTAGCACAGCATAGAGTGATCATCACAGCAACACAGTGCCATCTTGGAGATTATGGACAAAGCTGGGGAAGAGATGTCTTTCCAAGGTATACGACATTGGTCACACACAACTTTGGGAAAAGGGTAGTGAGGATGGTTGCATAGGTTTAGGATGATTCCAGTACAAGTCAAAGAGTTTGGGTTTCCACTCTACAAGGAAACTTGGGGTTTCCACTTTGGAAAAAATTTGGGTTTCCAATTAGCACTAAACTTGGGGATTCCAAGAGAGTTAATTGCAATGGGGGCATGAGTCCAGGCAGATGCTTGGAGATCAAACATTTTTTGGATGCTTTTGGGGATGAAAATGACTTGAGGTGGGGGAGGAGGTAAGGTGTTTGGCTAGAATGACATGGGCACCCTCACTCACTTGCTGAAGGAGATGAAATTTTGGGTTACTTTGGCACCCAAGAATTGCACTAGTTGGGAAAGTGGGGACCTTGGGTGCACGAACGCACTAAGGGGCTTGCCCAAGCATGAGGTAAAGCATGGCATGGAAGTGACGAAGTGAAAGCGAACACCAGAGAGTTTTGGGCGTGTTGAAATAGGGAGTGCACCGAAGGTTGGGGAACATAAGTCCCAAGAGACTCGAAGTTTGATGAGTACATGGGTTCGTTTGGGCACATGCATCCACAAACAATTGCGATAGTGTTTTTTGGCACATTGGTCCATGAAGGGGTGCAACCCACCAAACTGGCATGATATTTCGTAAAGGTAACATTTGGAGTCCATATAAAAGCACAAGGCACACAACCAAGAAGACAAAAACAAAGAGAGAAAGACCGGAGTCAAGGTTTCATGGTAGACTTAGACGAAGAGAGGAAAAATCTCTTAAGGATCCAAGTCACTCCACATGGGAGGACTTGTGTTTCCTTGAGGTGATTTTGTGGACAAACTTTGGGCGACCTTATTTGGAGATACATTTGGGGAAGTCTTGTTGTAGGTCTGGGTGAGGCATGCTATGATATAGAACTGCAATTATATGTGAAGTCTTATGATAGAGAATAGATGGTGACTCTATGGTGGGAACATGTATGGGGTTCACCACGAGAGTTTCAAAAGTTTTTAAAACGGATGAGCCTTGGAGTGACAAAATTGTGTATGAGTGTCTCGATGAGGAGAGGTGTTTCGTGTGACTCTGCCCAAGTTGTAAATCGAGTTGGTAGTGCACATATTGTAATTGTTTCACAATAATAAGACTTAGTCGGGTGTTAGGAATATTTTGTGCCACCTACACTATATATGTGCTTCTCTTGTTTGTTTCGCAAGTGTTCTCTTTGTTTCATAAATGCATTTTTAAATGACTAAGTGTAAAGTTGTTAACAAATCGTCTAAGTATACATGTGAGTTACACTATAGTAGGAGGATGATTCGCTCGTAGCCTAGAACATAGTATGGGTATGCTTTAGGTGAACATGCATAGCCCAGACAAAGTATACTTGGTGTTGCCAAGTAGCCAAGTGAGAAATATCATTGTGCAACATGTCCTCAAGAGGTGCATGATCACAAGATTGGTTAGGCATCCTGTGAGGACGTAACACAGAGAATCATAAGAATATCAAATAATTTAGCATAAAATATATATTCCCACATCAAGAAATAGTCACATCAAATTAGAAGAAAGGTTGTAACGACCCCGTCGTTACGACTACAAGCAACGCAAGCAAGTGCAATTTTTTATTTTTTTTTGGAAGGAAGACAACAACAACGATAGTTTAACAACAAGACTTGACACAAACACCACACACGCAGATCAGGCAAAAGAAATCAACGAATAAACACACTAGAACATCATGCAACTAGATGAACATGCAATAACCAATAGACATGTAGAGACGACTACCCTCCTGACACAAGCAAGACAATGCCTACAAGCTAGAGGACAACATCAACCACTTGACATAATGGCTTCAATGACCAAGAACTAGAAACCTCTATGGCGCACAAAACCAAACATGTTAAGGAATTACAATCAAGTGTCAACATCAATTACAACAAACAATTCCCACATCAGGAAGCACAGACTCCAGCCGGGTTATCATTTGCCTCTTTCCGTTAGGGCATGCGATGATCCCCTCCTCAGGAATCATGTCGTCACCAGGCGAGAGGCATGACAGTAACCGTGGCGCAACATAACATAAATGGACCAATGACCCAATAAAAATCCAACGGGCCAGGAAACCAAATTAAATGACCATAAGACTATACCCACGCACCCAAGCAACAAGTCGACAAGGCATAATATGACTTCACTCAAATTAAATTGTGAAAGATATTAAACGACTTCTCCAACAATCATAACCCAATATCCGTTAAGAATGATGTCTAAGGGCGAAGGAGTGAACTATTACAAACGTTATCATTATCACAAACATTATCATAAAGGTGAACTAATAAATGCGCTGAACAAAATAAAAAACACGCTTGTCAACAAAATACACTGTCCATTAAAAAGTGATGTACTTAACATTAAAAAGTGATATATGCTACTTATTAACTATTCGACAATGTTGACTATATTATTGTTGTCTAAATACGCGATGTTGCTATCTACTAATTATGTCTCCATCTGATGTTAACAATATGGATCAATTCTTCTACAATTATCTTGATTTTTTTTAAGTAATTTAATAATATAATCAAGGAGGTGTAAGCGTAATACATAATTGTTTGTCCATATTCATTAATGTCTCAAAATTCAAATTGTAAGTTGCCAACACTCACTTTTCCATGATTATTCCTTAGAAAAGTGAAAATATAAAATTACAATGTGTGGAAATAACAAGAAGCAAGACTTTAGTCGTTTCTATAGGTCTCAGTAATTAATTTTCTGTAATTATGAAATAAAAGCCTGGTTATGTTATTGACCAGAATTTCAACCTTGTAGTTTTTATCGCTCAACACTATTATAAAGAAAAATATGTAAATTGTTTATTATTTTACATGAACCTATTTAATTGGATTTTAAACAACTCATTATACCTGAACTTGTAATTAGAAGGAAGATTTTTGCAAAACAAATTTTCTTAAGCATTGCAAAATAAAAATGAGACTCCTTCAATCATTTTTCCTTATTTAATAGTGTTGATAATGATGTCACCATTGTTTCATCATTGAGATCTACATGAACTGTGCATGACTAGGCTATTGTTGTTTATTAAAGTGTGTAACTATATTGGGGATAACAAAACTCGTTGGCAACTCTAAAAACTTATTGGCAACTATATTGGGGATAACAGATATAAAAACATAGTCAGTATATATTTGGGTTGTCAACAATATAAAATTTTAACTTGATAAAAACTCTAACTTTATAAATCATCCAATTTCAATAACTTAAAAAAAAGGGGGCTTAAAATAATGAAAACCACAAACCGTCAAACTTAATTATCCATCTTCATCCCAAAAATATAAACCTAAATCTACGATCTAATAATTTGTTACTGAATTTCGAATAAAAGCTCTCGAAAAATAGTTAGTAGAACATTTATACTATAAGAAAAACAATTGTGAACAACACCCAATAATAATTGTATAAGCAATAATAATTGTATAAGAAAAGCATTTGTGAACAACATCCAATAATAATAAAAACATGGTGCACATAACCACCCCATCAAAACGCATTCATACCCTTTCCTTAAATATACACATAGTCATTATACAGGTAGTCTATATAAACGCAATCATTATACACGCAGTCTTATAAACACAGTCAGTAAACATGCAATCTAAATCAAGGGGAAAATTTCACTGCCATTAAAACGCCACCTGTTACACCATCGAATGCGCAGTAGAAACACTATGACTTTACACAGTAAATACACCCCCATTACACAATAGAAATGCCACATTTGGCCCAACGAAAGCGCAACAATCCATTCATTTTCCTTCCATTATATAAATGCGCTCTATATTAATCGGTATGTTATATAAACTCATTGCCAAATATATAAATGTTGTCTATCGGTATAATAATTGTTGTCTAACTGAATATATAGGATGATAATGCAGTCAAGCACATCAATAATAAATATAAATAAAATCGTTGTCTACATTCAAATCACAGACAATCAAATCAAATTAAAATGCTAATGTTGTATATTAAAACGCTCTTGTTTTCAATAGTATAAATCACTACATAAATATTGTCAATAGTATAATCTCGCTGTATAATGATATGCCAAAACATCTTCCAAAACTAATAGTAGAAATCGTTGGTCTAGAAAGATTAATATATTGCTACCTAACAATATATAGGATTCGTAGTGATAATGGCAGTGTAAAAACTGTGCATTATGCCAATAAATCATGGAGCAGAACTGTGCAATGTGTCAATAAAATTGTGGAGCAGAACTGTGCAATGTGTCAATAAAATTGTGGAGAAAAAATTGTGCTTTATGCCAATATAATCATGGATTAAGGACTATGTTTATGCCATTAAAATCGTGGAGCAGAAATTCTGCAAGAAAGGTGAAATCATCGTGCAAAGAAGGACAAAATAGTTGTTTAAGAATGGAATAGTTGTGCAATAAAAGGATGAAATCGTTGTATAATAAGAGCACAAAATCACTATGGAAGGAAGCACGAAATGGTGGAGAAAATCCATCAAAATGCAACACAAAGGGGCATTGAAGGCAGTAACAACAACCACGAAATTGCATTCCAAACAACATGTATAATTGCAGTAAATATATAAATTAGACGTTGTCAACAAATATTCAATCATAGACACAGTAATTTCGTAGACACAACATAAATGAGCACAGACATTAACATATTAAAACGTTGAGATTTAAGGATCAAGGCGTTGGGATTCATCAATCAAAACGTGGATTTTTACCATCCAAAACATAGAAGAAATCAATCACAAGAAAGTGCAAGAACAATCGTTCAGCCATGAATCGGTCAATGCTGAGATAAGTAAGGGTATATGGATGGGAAAACGTTATCCTTCACTCATCATCCATGCACGGAAAAGCAGGGCATTAGAATCTATAGGTCTATTAACACCGAAGTGACAACCATCGATTCGGCTCCTGGCCGACTGCTCAGGCATTGACTGATCATATAGGGATAAGGATGAAAGATAAAGCACAATCTCTTCATAATAATCAATAAAACAAAACAGAACAGTCATAGTAATGAGGGATAGGGTTGCCAAGGAAATCAATTAAAAAGAAGCGAGTGTAAATCTATGATGGCTTTAAGTTCTCGATTAAAAACGTTGAGTAAATCACATTTCTTTACACAATAGAAGTACAGTAATGAAAGCGCAAGAAAAATAATAATATAACATTCAAATAAATGCACGTGTACTATAGCCAAAGGTGACAACTCTGAGTCGTTGTCCTACACACACTCCATCCAGTTCTCGCTTGCCGATCGATGTGACATCACCGATACCTCCCAGCCAACGCTAGGCGTACTCTTGAGCCCCCCAAGCCACAAAGGGGCCACACACACTAAACCAAATATTAGCTAGCACCCATCTCGCCTTGCAAGGTTGAGCTACCACTCATTACCCGAGTTGGGTATCCTAACTCCCACAAGATAAGTCAGTCAAGACAAAAATTCTGCAGCATAGCGTTACACATAAAAGATCTGATCCATAGTCCTCCTCCTCCATCCTTTTTATAGAGTTTCTAAGTGATTTCTTTCCCAATTTCCCATTTAATTTGTTTTTCATTAAATCAATTCAGAAAAACCTCCCCCGTACACATGTCACCCATCCCCCTATTTTCACCAGAAATTAATTTCATTAATTATTTAATTACTCCTATTTCCCTCACCCACCTAAAAGCATTCCTAAAATCGCTCCTTGGTTTCCCCAAATTCCCTTACACATTTTAAATGACTTACGCCTTTACTAAATTCCTAGTTGAGCTCATAATTAGAAAGTTCTTAAAGAAAAGATTGCTTACTAAGTTAGTCATTCATATTTTTCCTTACATTTCTCTTTTTCTTTATGTTTCCCCTTTTTCCCTTAGTTTCCTATTTTTTTTTTAAGTTTCCCTCTTTTCCCTTTTTAACTAAAACTCAAATTAGCAAGTGTAGAAAAATCACCTTTTTCCCCTTTTTCTTTTTAATTAATAAATTTTAATTAGCATATGTAGAAAAACAATCAATTCCCTTTTAAAATTTTAATCCCCCTATATAATTTGATTTTAATAAATTAATTGAATTTCTCACTCCTTTCTCGTCACATGTTTAATTATGATTATTATTTTTGACCAAAAGTGTCACTTAGACCTAGATTTTAATTTCACTAGGCTTGACGACATTTTTATTAGGGAAAAATGTTTTTAATTCTTACTTGGCACATCATTCATTCTAAGGCCGTCTAGGTTTATTCACTTACCAGTTAGAACCATGACGTGCCCTTCAAGATGCACTAGGTGCTCCAAGGGTTCCACTCGCCTCTTTCTATTTTCCTTGCGTGATGTGCCCTTCAAGACACACTACGTGCTCCAAGGGTGCTACTCGCCTCTTTTTGTTTTCCTTGCACGACATGCCCTTCAGGATGCACTAGGTGCTCCAAGGGTGCCACTTGCCTCTTTTCGTTTTCCTTGCGCAGCGTGCCCTTTAGGGCACACTACATGCTCCAAGGGTTCCACTCGCCTCTTGACTGACTTGGTAGAGATAAAAAACCCCTGGAGTCAATACTCTATCAAGTGATCTTATGGGAGACTAAGGGCATCTAAGGAATAAGGCCCCTGCCTTATTGCGCTCCCCTTAGAATCATCATGAGCGACTATCGCAGTCTTCCCTCATGGCATCGTGCATCTTCTCAAACTAGGTAATCGTTAACCTATAGTTCGAGCCATGGTGGGAGTGCTAGTAGGTTGTGGTAGGGCTGTTGTCCACACCTCTCCCTCAACGTCTCTAGTTGTCATGTGTGACCCCTCTACTCCACATGTGAGTCTGGTCGACAAGCTATCGTCAGCCTACATCATCAACAAATCATGTCAGAAATAATAATCACTCATCATAACATCTAATCAGATGTGCATATGTCATATCTAAAACAATCAAACCCCAATAGTCCACTCCTTGAATCGATACGAAGTCCAAGGGGTTTCATCTATGCCTTTACATGCTCAAGGTCCAAAGTCCTGCACACTCAGAAGAACCCAGTCAATAGCACCTGTCTATGTAAATACAAAAAATAACATATAATCATATCCATAATGCCTCATAATCATAATCAAAAGACCAATAGTATAATAATCCGGATCACTTGCTTGAGAAAGTGTCTTCAAGGAATAAGTTCGGTCAATGCGCGCAAGAGTGGGATGTTACATACACCCCCTCTTGGTCTAAAGTTCGCCCTGAAGTTTCACCATATATAAGTGCCAAAATAATGTGTATCACAGTAACATAAGTTTATCTATCAAACAAAAATGGAAACTGCCAGCGCATATCATATGTGTCCTCCTAGGTTGTTGGGTGCGGACTATAGTTGTCCCACTAGACCTTGACCTGATCTATTGTTCGATGCCATACCTGTCAAATGTGATGATCTAGGATGGGGATCAGCTTAGCCATGAGCGCGCCCTCGTCTGATACCTGCAAGGAACTCATGTCAATAACATGTGTAGGATCACTAATATAATGTCTCAAAACAGATACATGAAAAACATCATTCATATGCCTCAAAGAATCAGGCAAGGCTAGTCGATAGGCCACAGGCCCCTTCCTCTCCACAATATCGAAAAGGTCCCATGAACCTAGGAGATATTTTAGCTCCCTTTCCAAAATGAATCGAACTCTTATGCGGTTTTACTTGCAAGAAGACTCAATCGCCAACTTCATAACTACGATCGACATGACACACATCGACATAACTCTTATGTCGATCATGTGCTTCTTTGATCCTTTATCTTATTGTTTGCAATTTATATTCCATTTATTTGATTGATTTTGGTCCCACTGAGACCCTATCCTCAATTCGATCCCAACTCAAAGGTGTCTGACATGGTCACCCATAAAGAAACTTGAAAGGCGTCATCTTAATGGTGCTTTGGTAACTTTTTCTATAAGCGAATTCTTCCCAATGCTTCATTTGGTCCATCATGTACATGCGCAACATGTCTTCCAAAACTTGGTTTGTTCATTCAGTCTGCCTGTCTATCTCAAGGTGATACACAGTACTAAAGCTAAGTTGGGTTCCCAAGGCCTCTTGGAAACTAGTCCCAATCATCCAGTAAACATCGATCCTTGATCAAATATAATCCTCTCAGGCATGCCATGCAGCCTCACAATCTCACTGATGAAAACTTTAGCTATGTTAGGTGCCTGATATGTCATACGTATAGGAATAAAATGAGCACACTTCGTCAGAGTGTCGAATACCACAAAAATCAAGTCGTGTCTCCTTGCCTTCAATGGCAATCCAACAATGAAATCCATCGAAATGACCTCCCATTTTGATTTTGGAATAGCATATGGCTATAGTAGTCATGTTGGGTGTCTATGTTCAACCTTCACCTACTGACATTCTAGGCATCTGGCCACATAGATGACTATTTACACCTTCATTCCTTTCCAGAAGAATAAGGGTTTAAGGTCCGCCCTCATCTTCGTGATATCTGGGTGAGCCATGTACACTACTTTGTGAGCCTCTTTTAGGATCAAACTCCTCAAATCGTCATTCGGTGGTACATAAATTCAATTTTTAAATCTCAATAGTCCATCGTTGTCCAACGTAAATCCTTCAAATCTTCTTACCATCATTGTGTTTTGTCCGATAAAATCCTTGACCTCTTTGTACCAGTCATCGTCGCACTGTAAATTTAGAATCTTTTCATGTATATTTTTCTGAAGGCACAACATCGAAAAATGTGTGGTCTCTGACTCAATGCATCTACCACTTAGTTCATTGTTCCTTTTATGAAAGTAATCTCGAAATCATACTTGATAAGAAATTCCTACCAATGTTGTTGTTGCATGTTCGGGTCGCTTTGCGTAAAGATGTGTTGTATTCCACAGTGGTCCATTTTCAGTTCAAATTTTCATCCAATAAGGTAGTGTCTCCAAACTATCAAGGCATAAACAATGGCTAACCACTCCAAATCATGTGTCACATAGTTCTCCTAATGCCTTCTCAATTTCCTCGAGATGTAAGTGATCACTTTACCGTCTTGCATCAAGACTCCGCCTAAGCCTTCCTTGGTTGCGTCAGTGCATACCAAGAATTTTGCATCCATGTCAGTGACCTTTAGTATCGGTGTTGTTGTCAACAACTCCTGGAGCCTTCGAAATGCCTCTGCGCATTTCTTGGTCCAAACAAACTTATTTTTCTTCTTCTGCAATTCCGTGATTGGATTTGCTATCTTTGAAAATCCCTAGATGAATCGTCGATAGTATCCTACTAAAACCATGAAGCTACACACTTCCGAGACATTTGTCGATGCAGGCCATTCCATAATAGCCTTGACCCTTGCCGGATCCATGGTGATACCTTCGCAGGAGATGACATGCCCTAAGTATTGAATATTCAATTGGTAAAACGAGAATTTAGACAATTTCCCACACAATTTGTTCTCTCGCAGACATTGTAGTACCAAGCGCAAATGCTCGTCATTCTCCTCCATCGTCGGAGAGTAAATCAAATATCGTCAATGAATACTTGGATGAACTTTTCCAAGTACTCATGGAACACCCTGTTCATCAAACTCATAAATACCACTGGGGTGTTTGTCAGTCCCAATGGTAAAGCAATAAACTCGTAATGTCTTAAACTTGCCTTAAAGGTGGTCTTAGGGACTTCATCCTCCTCGATCCGTAGTTGGTGATACCCTGATCTCAAGTCGATCTTTGAAAACAGCGTTGCACCCTTCATCTGATCAAACAAATCATCAATCCTTGGCAACAAATATTGATTCTTGAGTGTTTCCATGTTCAATTGATAGTAGTCAATCCAGAGTCTCCACAAGGCATAGTGCTGTCAATTGAACATGGAAATGCTCAAGAATCCTTTTTCCCCTTTTTCTTTTTAATAAATAAAATTTAATTAGCATATGTAGAAAAACAATCAATTCCCTTTTAAAATTTTAATCCCCCTATATAATTTGATTTTAATAAATTAATTGAATTTCTTACCCCTTTCTCATCACATGTTTAATTATGATTATTATTTTTGACCAAAAGTGTCACTTAGACCTAGATTTTAATTTCACTAGGCTCAACGACATTTTTATTAGGGAAAAATGTTTTTAATTCTCACTTGTCACATCATTCGTTCTAAGTCCATCTAGGTTTGTTCACTTACCAGTTAGAACCGCGACGTGCCCTTCAGGATGCACTAGGTGCTCCAAGGGTGCCACTCGCCTCTTTCTGTTTTCCTTGCACGACGTGCCCTTCAGGATGCACTATGTGCTCCAAGGGTGCTAATCGCCTCTTTCTGTTTTCCTTGCGCGACGTGCCCTTCAAGACGCACTATGTGCTCCAAGGGTGCCACTCGACTCTTTCCATTTTCTTTGCACGATGTGCCCTTCAGGATGCACTATGTGCTCCAAGGGTGACATGCGCCTCTTTCCATTTTCCTTGCACGATGTGCCCTTCAGGATGCACTACATGCTCCAAGGGTGCCACTCACCTCTTGACTGACTTGGTAGACATAAAAAAAACCTGGAGTCAATACTCTGCCAGGTGATCTTGCGAGAGACTAAGGGCCTCTAAGGAATAAGTCCCCTACCTTATTGCACACCCCTTAGAAGCATCTTGAGTGACTGTCACAGTCTATCGTCATGGCATCATGGGTCTTCTTGAACTAGGTAATCGTTAACCTACAGTTTGATCCACGACGAGAGTGCTAGTAGGTTGTGGCAGGGCTATTGTCCACACCTCCCCCTCAACGTCTTTGGTTGTCATGTGTGACCCCTCTACTCCACATGTGAGTCTAGTCGGCAAGCTATCATCAGCCTGCATCATCAACAAATCATGTCAGCAATAATAATCACTCATCATAACATCTAATCAAACCCCAATAGTCCACTCCCTGACTCGATCCATAGTCCAAGGGGTTTCATTGATGCCTCTGCATCCTTGAGGTCCAAAGTCTCGCACACTCAGGAGAACCTAGTCAATAGCACCTGTCTATGTAAATACACAAAATAGCATATAATCAGATCCATAATTCGTCATAATCATAATCAAACGACCAATAGTATAATAATCTAGATCACTTTCAAGCAAGTGTCCTCAAAGAATAAGTTTGCTCAGTGTGCGCAAGAGTGGGATGTTACAAAGGTCTAGATCACATCATCCATAAAGATATTTTTCAATCAATCACGTAATTCTTTTAGTTACAATTCCCTCACATAAT
>JASDQU010680644.1:14494-31040 GCA_032191745.1 Picea mariana
ATATCATATATCACCCTCAATAACATTCAACTAGAAAATAATCAATCATTTCCTTTGTTGTAGCCAAAAGTCCATTTATTAATTGTTTTTTTTATATATATAATCATAACAATTCTACCTTTCTTTTCTCAACTAGAAGAGGGTAAAATTATATTAAAGTTCAATGGATAAGTGTTTTATTCAAATAATTCAATACTTAGTAATGCAAGAAATACACTTCCAAATATAATGAATGTTTTCAATGACCAAATTTAAATATTATTTAATCAATCTCTTAAAGACATTTCTAATCCATTATATCAATTCAATGTTTAAAGAAAACAACTTATTAGTCCCTTCCCTTCAGGTAGGGACTCTTAGTAACTGTTTTTTCCTTTAGTATTAGTTTGGCACACACATCAAAAATTTTATTTCAAAGTTTCAAAAATTTTATTTCAAAACCACTTTTTCTCTACCTATAAAACACTCACACCATTTTTTTTAACCAATGAGAAATTTTGAGGCCTTATTGGGCCTCATACCGAGGAAAAACATAAGGAATTTCGTTTAAAAATTAGGAGGGCCTATATAACATTTCTTCAGTTGGATTAATGCTAGCCTTAAAGTTAGCATTTCTTTGTAGCATTAAATGTTTGTGTTTTATGTATCCTAAGTTTTCCCAAACTACTCTGAACGCACCCTAACACCATATGGCGTGCATGAAAGGATCCTTGTATGAGTCACCATGTGATCTTTTAGTCTTTAAGTAGAGCAAAAGTACCTTGTTTGCTCCTCCTCTCCATTTTTTCATAGCCTATTAGTATTTCTTCTTTCTTTCTAGTATTTCCGCTTGCTTGAGGCATGCAACATCAATTTGTTGCATCAATCTAGGAAGGACGAGGCACCCTCTCTTTACTGCAGCATGAAACATCATTCTCCCTTTTCTTTCTTTAGGTTGGTCACTCCTTGGGGGGCATTAATAGAGAGATAAAGGTATATTTTTGTGTAAGATTGAAATGAGATCTGAATTTTCTTTATATTTTTTAATATTTTTCCTAAATTGTTTGCAGGCAGAATGATTTCAGAGAGCTGAGAAGTCATGTAGTATGTTAAAAACCTAGTCTAAATACGAGAAGTTAATAAACTAGTCGGAGCACCTTCCTCGCCTCTGCAATAGGCTTATGTGTGGGTATTCTGATGATCCCATTAGAACTGTTGTCAATAAACTAGTCAGCCTGTTAGCAGTTTGATATTTCTGAAGATTGCCTCCCTTGTAGAGATTAGCAAGATTCGAACTACGGATCTCACTAAGCAAGATTTCAAAGGAAGTGAAGCTGGCATTTAGATCAAGATCCACATTCTCTATGGGTGAAATCACCCTTTATGCGTTAGGTTTTCCCCTCCTGCGTAAACCATATTCTATCTCCAAATCTGTCGACCTCCTGCAACTATTTTTTACGCAGGTTGTAACTACATTGTTCACCAAAATCTCTTTGTCGCCCTCTCCTCGAACTCAATGCTCCAAATGATCCAACTCTCTGACTTCAGATGACCATTTGTGTTATAACAAGATTTGCCCCCACCATTGTTATCTTGCACAGAGGGCCTTTTTCCATTTCCCTATGCAAACTTGTCATCCTTTTTTGATGAATCCAGAGCCAAAACTACACATTTTTCCACATATACGCAACCTATCTGTTATACAACATGCGTATATGCAGGTTGATCCACTACAACCCATGTACATCAGTATTTGTGCCAAAAAATACAAAAATGAAGTCGAGTTTCCATGTCACGATAGGAGATATTTGATCCTTGGCCTTCCACATACTAGAAACGTTCCAACTCGTCCCTTAAGTTGCATTTTGAAGACTATAAAATCATAATTCTGAGTTATGGAAAGGAGGAGAAAGCATTCAACTTTGAGAGAAAAGTTACTCTAGAGAAATTACTTCATATTGAGTCTGCATCCCTTTGTCCCTCAAGTATGAACACAATGTTCAGGCCCCAATCTCTTTCCCTATTTTTGAGACAACCTCATTGTCTCTCTCTTATGAGCTTGCCTTTGGTGGAGGATTGAAGTGGTGGAGGCCTTGTTGGAAGGAAATCGGTTCCTTGGTTTTGAACCATGCCGACACAGAAGTCTGTAATGTTCTCACTTCTGATGATCAATTGTTAATAGAAATATTCCTTTCCCATCCTATTGGTATCATGCAAACATTTGATTATTATCCATGGGCATGTTTGTAATGCTTATTAATGGATTATGTTATCTAATGTGCTAACCCCTTTATACTATCACCATGTACTTTCTATGCTTGTTTGTTGAGAAATTGTTGTAGGTATAAAGATTTGTGTCGAAGTGCTCAATGGTGGAACATCATCGAATGTTGGATCGAGGTAGGCCTCTTTCGTATCTTACACATTAGTTTATATAGCATACAATGGAATTGAGTTGATTTCTGTAGTCATACCTATCTGTTGTGGTTTACCCTTGGCCATAGATATTTTTTCCCTCGTAACAATTCTAACCATGCACAAGTATACCACCTATGTCCACTTATATGGGGATTTACGTTTTCGCCTCTCAATACATATATGAAGGTTCATCCCCTACCTAGTTTTTCACCTGCAACTGGATCCTAGAAATCAATTTCACCTCCAAATAGTTAAGGTCCCTATGTCTACATGAATGTATTGGCCTCTAACCATGGGGAAATAACTATGGTATTCTTCTATCTCTGAAAGAAATTGGGCACATAATAATTTGCAATAATACTTCACATTCCCGTCATTGCATCCCTTGCACGTAAGGAGCCATATGAATGCCCATTGAATTGAAAGAAGGGTTATGGTCGTCCCAATTTATTAATATAGAGTGAAATAAATTGCATATTCAAGAGTGTTGATAGACCATTGGGGGTGAATCCTATGAGCCCATTCATGTCTTGTTCTTTGCACAGATGATCCGTCAATCCGTTGTTGCATTAAACATCACCAAAAAAAAGTGGTCGTCTTTGCACAGATGATTCGTCAATCCATTGTTGCATTAAACATCACCTGGGATTGAACCTGGGTCATGAGCCACAAGCCAAACCAAGTGTTGAGCGATGTATGGATAGGATACATGCAAACTGCATGTGTACCAGGTGGAGACCATTACATTTCATGCAATGCATGTAGCAAGAGTTTAATAAATATGCAATCTCACTGTTCAATATTTGTTATTTAATGTAGCTCACTCTTCAATATTATTTATAACATATGCAAGCAATCAATGTGTTTAACACACAATTAAATTGAATAACTAAAAAGTATTAAAAAAACTGATGGTGCCTTCTTTGTTTATGCCCATCTCATGTATACCACTTTGCGCTTTTGTCAAAAATTAAGTAACTTCTTCATGTTTTTCAATGGATTTAGAGTGAGCTTCAACTCAACGTGATCACATTAGGAGGCTTTGCAACTAGACTGAAAACTTGGTAGATACATCGGCCCAGGATTCGACTATGTACGTTGCAACTTTATATATATATATATATATTTAATTTACATAAACTAAAGCTACCATTTCATCCATTCCTACAACTAAAATATAGTACAGTTGTTGATAATAATCACCTACTCTATTGTGAAGTTTTCAAGATTTAATGGTTCTGTCGTTTTCAAGATTTAAAGCTTCTATCGTTTACTGGTTTTCTATTTCGTTAGACTACGAACATTCTTTGTTTATAAATTTGATTTCAAGTGTGTTAAGTACGTTATGATGGCTGCAAAATTTTCTTTGTTAACCAAGTAAATATTCTTTCAGTGTTTCTCCTTCTTTCGTATACATTTGTCAACTTGAAAGCCAAATCTCCTGGAAAGAAATATAGGATGGAATGTAAGGTACTGCCTGCATTGATATCAATAATTTAATGGGTACAAGCACTTCCCATTTTGGTGTCAATATTTAATGAGTACAAGTGCAGAATGAAAGACCTATCTACCTTAAGGACCAATTATTTATTTTACATCGAAATGATATTCAACTCAGTTCATGATAACAACATAATGTACATGGATTATATTTTGTATTATGGAGGTCGTTCTATATCTCATATTTGTTCAATATATATCTATTGGATAAGAGAAATCTCAAAATATATCCATGCTAACTTGGAAGGCTAAGTGGAAAAACTGTACCTATCGACCCAACGTTCTCTATTGTTATCAAATCTTATGATGCAGCTTTGAATGACTATAAGTCATTGTTCTACACATTTGGAGAGAATTTAAATGAATATTTTATCAGCATTGATCATAATTATTTCAAGAGAGCCATTTGATCATTTTATTCCTCTCTTCATGATGGTGAGGTTAGTAATCCACATGTATGTCAACCACAATCATCTCTACATACTAACAAAGGAACACAAGCCTCTAATCTGGAAAGGTACAACACTAAGAACCTAGGACAAAGATAATTAGGGTTCTATTACTAGTGCATTCCTAAAGAAAAACAATACCTAGTTTTATGCAAAAGAGAGTAAAGACAACCTGATTTAGTTGCACCATTTATTTATTATATTAGGAGTTGTTACAAATCTTGAGACCAAACTCAAAACTAGCTCACCAAGGAAAAATTGAGCATTATGACAACCATCCAACATTCAAAGAACAAGGCGACCTCTCAATCCCATACCTCTTTTCTTATATATCCTTTAAGGCTCATACCATTTTTCCATGTCATGAATAATACTAATTATTTTAATTACTAATTTTGTATTATTCACGCATTTATGTGTCAATCCATGCACGAGTAATTCTTTTATTTAAAATGAAAAATAGAGATTATTCATCACATCCAAATCTCTTTTCATATTTTTACTCTTAAACGTTCCATAGATCCCTTTTCATTTTATTCATCGAGTGGGTGAACTTGAAATTTTTATTTTCTATGTATCTAAAAAAAATACTTTCTTGCTATTTAACTCACCATATTCTAAATGCATTTCCATTTCAAATTATAAAAGTAAGTTCCATTTTTCTTCCCACTCAAATTGTATGAGTATATATGATCAATCAAACCACTCATGCAATTTCATTTGATTCTCATGATAAAATGAAATAAAAATGCCCAAGATTACATTTCTCCCAATGTATACATAAACTAGTAACAAGGATGTCACGGCCCAACATGCCCTTCAATTACTACCTACGGGTATGTACCGAGGGTGTCATGTTCACAGATTGTCTTCAATTACCATTCTCCGATTGTTGGGGATGAAGTCAGGGTTGGGACTTAATTAACACAATGATATTGACCCTTGGTGAGAGGCTAATAGTAATTTAGGATTAAGGATTGACACCTTATTACATGCCCCTTAGTAAATCTTCATGGGCAATTGAATCCATGGCCTACCCTCGTGACAACTTGCAACCTTTCGTAAAAAACATGGATCACATGATTTTCAACTTGTTACATGGAAATGATTGATAGAAGGTAGGAATAAGTAACCTAGACCTCCTCTCCTTATAGTACTCATGTCACATCTCTCCATATAACACTTTTCCCATGTGTAATATTATTTGGAAAATGTATCTTTGTCTCTACACACTTCTAGAGGTAAACACATCAAATAGTATTGTTGAATAACCATGGATACACAATAAGAAATTCCATATATATTCCAATCATATATATCCCAACCCCATCTTGGATCAACATATCTTCACTCAATATGGAGTGCAAATACAGATGTGATTCTTCTTATCGCACTTGAAAAACCTTCAATAACATGATATAACATAATATATTTCATTTTATACCTATGTATTCATTTCCAAAATTCCATAGCATCAATTATGTAACATCCCCAAAAATAAATTATTTTGAATTTGAAATTTCTTAGGAGATTTATTCCGTTTTTGGTAAATTCGAAATTGGAATTTTTTTTCCATTTATGGCAATTTCGAATTTCGAATTTGATTAATTGTAATAAATAATTATGACTGTTGGGGAGAGACCTGATTTGACCCAACTAACTACTTTACTGTGACACTTGTATGAAAAAAAATATTTTATAATTATTACAGGAGGAAAAATGGAACAACCATGTTGATCAGCTGACCATGACTCCATGACTGGGGAACATGTTGGAAAAACCTCAGGGCTGATTGTTACAAGTGGAAAATCAGGAATTTGGCCATTGGCAGTCCATGAAAATTAGGGATTTGGAAATATGCAAAAATTCCCAAGGGGGAAAAAGACCTAGGCATTTTGTTTTGATAAATAGCATATGTGAGGAGGCAGGACGCTACCTAGTATGCAGAGAAATTTCACTGATATCTTGTTGTTATGAACACTAATTGTTGAGTGTGAGGCAAGAGAAGATTACTAAAGCTGAAGGGCAATTTCTGAGGAGGAGTTTCGAGTTAGCCCTCATGGATTCATGGTCAGGATAGGGGGTGAACTGGACAAGTGATTTTGTTGTCCTGTTCTCAGGTTGGGAGGAACGTGGTTGTTCCCTTTGTCTCCCAGCAAACAGATTCAGATATGTTATCGTTTCCATATATGTTTGAATGATTAAATCATTGGTGTAGTGCATCTATTAATTATGAATTGATATAATACCCTTTACTGTTGGATTAAATTCTGAACGAATGCTATAATTGCCTTTTTATTTGTTATGATAGTTGAAATATTTCGCATGGTTAAATTCTGGAGCAAATCATTTCTGTAAACTAGATTACTATTATACGAAGTTAATTGTAGGGTAAATTACCAGTGCATCGAAATTCCTTATGCAGAACTATCTATGAATAAATGAATTTGAAACTGAGTTTATATATGGGTGTATTTATATTTCTGCAAGTAAATCTTAGGGTCATAAGTACGTATTCAATACCTCCATTTCCACATAGAATTGAATTAAAACTAGTGCAAAACGCTATTTATTTCACGATATAATTATATTCATGTCTATTTACTATTGGCGATCTGCGTAGACATTACAGAAGAAAACTGAGAATGAATGCCTGCAACAGAAAGTATATATATATATATAAATGATAAACTATTCTGACAGACATGTAAATACAACTATATAAATGAAATGCTAGATGTAGAAGAGCAATAAATTTATCCCGAAACAGAGAAGCTAGAATCTCTAATGCATTCATAGAATACAATACAAGTTGAGTTTTTCCTAAGACATAGTAACAACAATGATTCATTTATTTTTCACTATAAATCGAATACAATAAAATAAAGGAGTACCAATAACTCTATTGACATAGCTAAATTCTAGTAAAAACATTAGCATCAGAACAATCAAATTGAATAAACGTAAGTCGAGATGCCTTGGCTTCAATATTTCATTTTTTAACAATAATTGGTGCTCGAGAATCAAGAGACAAACTCGCTATGATTCAGCATATCATTCTGAGTACATAAGACATGGACTGTAACTCAATATCAAAGAAATTTTTATAGAGTTTGACTAGATTTAAAATCAAACGCGGATTCAATACTTATGCAAGTACTAGTGACCTTCCAACAATGGGAACAACACCACAAGAGGGTTTTACACTTCAACCAAACATTACTGAAGGAGAAATAGAACTAATTGAAATGGAAAACTGGATGGGACCACAACCTCCATTTCCTAGAACCTGTAGATTTAAGACTGAGAGATCATGGGCTCGGAACCCGAATACGGTTTGCGCCGAAGGCAGTGGAGGGTATCCTGAACTTGTGAAGACTAAAGATCTGCAAAAATTTACCCAGTAATGATCAGTAATTTATATGAAATAAAGGTAATGGAAACATCAACAGGATTGATAATTGTTAACAAACCAAATATTTCAAAGAACACTCATATTTTGGCATGCAGGCTCATATTTCTTTTCCTGTCGCTTGTTGGCTAGATGAACATCTGGGACGAGGGAGAATGGTGCAGTAATACCCTGATGGGTACTCTCACATCAACAAGGCCCATCATTAGTGAATTACACCCAATCTTTAAACAAACAAAGCTAACAAAGAGGAAACATTTACACAGCAATCAAAGAATTTAAATAAAATGAAATAGTCAATAGTACTAGTCATCCTTAACATACAGATGGTGTAAGTCATGTTGTACGAAGACATACTATAAACCTTTCACACTGAACTGGGAATCAAATTGCAGAAAGTAATGATAAATCAATAGTCAATACAGAGAGTTACATAACTAGGCCCTGAGAATTCGCATTGCGACATGCATTGTTGTTAACACATGAACAATATTGTTCAAATATCATTTGGCGGAAGAAAAACATTCTTTTCAAAAATAAACTCAAAGCTATCGACTCCAGTGTCACATATTGTAAGGTAGTTCCCTAGAAACTGTTCGAGAACACAATAGACAGTTTTTGTTATTATACCAGACAAGAATACTTTAGTCGTTAAATAAAAATTTTCCTTTGTAAGGACCAGTTAAGAGTTTGAGTAAAAGTACCTATGGGTGGACTCACCCTTCATAAAAAGAAAGAACAAGAAAAAATATAAGGTGCTACACATAGAGTATACAGTCAAATCTAACAAACCTCGTAAGCACTCAACACCAGACCTCGACGTGCTACAACAGGGTAGGAGTGCGAAAGAATAATGATTTTAGGACATAATGAAACCCTAAGTTACATTTTAACCAGGGGACTAAACTGGAAAATCCTCTGAAATTGGGACGAGGAGATGGGGTGCCAAGACCTTTGGGAAACCGAGACGAAAATAAACGAATAATCCAAAATTGTTTCAGAACAGGAATAAACTCGAAGGATTTCAAGCGTTAGCGCTAAGAGGAGTATCTAAATAAGCGCTATAACAAGAGATATATAATGAAATGACTTTCACCATAACAAATCTCAAAAGGCTTTTCTCTTCTATTTAAAAACATGATGGCCTCTTAAAAAATTACCAGGGAGATGGATGTTGTCGACTGGTTCATTGAGCAACGACCTCCTGAACGTTAGTTTCCCCCACACTAAAGGAACAACACGCAGAGTCGTTTTCCGAGAGTTCACGATGATGAAGAAAAACTCACCTAACCCTAAGGGGAGGGTGAGATATGCAGAGTAAATGCCGAAGGTATGGGGTTGGTCAAGCCATGTGCTAGGGCAGATTTGGCATGATGAGATTAGAGGAAGGTCGGGTGGAAGGGATATCGTAACTTGCACATACATGACATCCATTAATCACAGGAGCGGGGTCTTAACTTTCTCTGACAAGTACATCTCCTACCCTTAACAACCGAAAATGTGAAATTAATGAAAGTCACTTCATGAAGCCATTAGTCGAGACTAGTTAGGTGATAACTTATTCATCTCGGTTAGACTATCATCGTTGATTTGTTTTGTTGAGATAAAACTGAGTTAAGACTTAGTTGAACAAGGTTTTCACGTGGGATTTTCCTTACCTAAACCCTTTTAAGCATAGTGACTAGAAGAACTTTAACCACGAAGGAATTCAAAAGGAAAGTTTGTTTAATGACTCGTACCTTTTCAAAGGATGTTACCAACTCATAATATTCCATGTATATTCTATCTAGGGTATAACTCCCAACAACTTTTCCTTTGGTAGATGTTTTCATTTTAAGACCAAATGGTACAACCTTGCGCGCAAGAATAAGGACTAATATGTTAATAGAGAACTTAGAACTACAAGTCCTATATACACATAAACTATTATATAGGTAGATATATCTTAAATATGTGTTGAAGAAAAGTGACAGAACTTTTAGAGAGTTACTCTTATTAAGTTTTAAATTAGTCTAGGATAGGATTGTCATCATGTGGTAGATGGAATATAGATCTATGATCAGAATGAACATTACCACCCCTTCACTAGGAATTTATTAAACGAAAATGGAGATTATTTTCCCATAGAAAAAACAAATTATGTCAAAATTTGAGGTACATTACATATGGTATCAGAGCAAAGGTTACAGTACTTAGATCTTGAGCAGGGCCATCTTATTTACTTAGCACATATTTTTTTTTATGTAAAACTAATAAAACCTTTACTATTACAAAGAGAAAACCCTTTTCTATTTTGTGTTAATCATGGCAGATCAGGATGACGCAAAAATCAGACTTGATGGGAATCCTGAACAAAGACCTCCTGAAGACCTAAGATAGAATAGTGACAGAAGCTCATCTACTGAAGTTATGGAAACGATGAGGAATCTCATTGTTGAGCTACATGTTTTCAAAGCAAACAATGAGAATTTGAAAAAAGCACAGCAAGAATATAAGGAAATAAATTAAGTCTTTTTGTGAAGTATAGTGACAAAGAAATCCCCAAAGGACGAAAACCAGGAAGAAGAGGTCAATAAAAGGGCCTCCAAGAATTTTGGTCTTGAAGCGGAAAGAGGGGATAGCTCATCTGAAGGTACACCTTCAGCTGAAGATAAAACAAAAACAAACAGAAAAAGAAAACAGGTAGACCACTTTGAAGGAGAATTTAAAAAAATCAAACCAGCTGCCTTTGATGGGGAGTCCAGAATAGAGGAAGAAGTTGAAGCATGGTTACTGGACATCAAAAAGTATTTCCAGATATACAATTATTCCAACAATATGAAGGTTAGAATGGCCATCTATAATCTGAAAGGAAAAGCCAACATTTTGGGGCAAGACCTGAAATTGGCCAAGGGACTAAAGGAGAAACAGATGGAATGGTCTGACTTTAAGAAATACTTTAAGAAACATTACCTATATGAAAGCTACTATGAAAGAAAAACGAAAGAATTTTATGAGTTACGACTTGGACAAATGTCTATGGAAGACCTGATAAATAAATTCATGGAATTACTAAGGTTTGTACCTTATATCCGGGAGGATAAAGTGAAAATCCAGCGGTTCCTAAGCTATCTACCACAGTCCTACAAGGACAGAATCGAAATTGATAATCCCAATTCCTTGAGTGAAGTATTCAGGAAAGATTGAATGTGTTACGACAAATACAAACAGTGAATAGAATTTCCCAAATCTTGGAAGGATAAGAAGCAAGACTGAATGAACCAATGGAACAAGGGATACCAACCAGCTCCTTATCGGAACGCAACAAAAATCTTTCCCAGAAAATATTTTCACTCCAACAATCCAAATACACCAGACAGTGGTAAACCAGTAAATCTGGGAACAAAGAAGTTTGGGGACAGTCCTCACAAACCATTAAAGTGTTGGGAATGTGGAGAACCTCATCTAAGGAGGAACTGTCCACGTTTAAATTCAGCAAACAGAGTTGTTGTTCATAATTTGCAGGAAGCCTCGGCGGTAGGGGATGTGGACAGAAGCTTGCATCGAATTAATGCAGTCGTATATGGTTGGCAAGCTGACCACCAGTCCTATGTGGTGGAAATTTAGGGTAAAATCAATAACACTCGAATTTATGTTTTAATTGATCCTTGAGCTATGCTAAGTTATATCACTCCTAGTGTAGTAGAGTCAAATAAACTTAATAAAATGAGACATGCAAAATCATGGCTGGTACAACTAGCAACAGGAACTAAAAGGAAAGTGGTTGACTTTATTTCTAATTATGAGTTCAGTTTAGATGGTCAAAACATAAGAACAAATATGAACATTCTACCACTAGGATCTTATAATGTGATTATCAGAATGGATTGGTTAGAAAATCACAAAGCAGTACTAGATTGTTATGCAAAGACACTTAAGTATAAAGACGAAAATGACACTACTAGGATAGTCCAAGGTATACAAAAACCAATATCAGTTAGACAAGTTTTAGCAGTGCAATTCAAGAAATGCATGAGAAAGGGGTGTCAAGTTTACGCCATCCAAGTAACAAACCTATTAGAAAAAGAAGATAAACCCAACTTGGAAAACTTTGTTGTTCTACGTGAATTTAGAGACGTGTTTGTTGATGAGATACCTGAACTACCCCCTAGAAGGGAAATAGACTTTTCTATAGACTTGCTACCTGGTTCAGCCTCTATCTCTAAAGCACCTTACTGAATGAGTTTTCCAGAATTGTCAGAACTAAAAATTCAGCTACAAGAATTGTTGGACAAAGAGTATATCGGACCTGGTGTTTCACCATGAGGAGCACCAGTCCTCTTTGTGAAAAATAAAGACGATACTCTAAGACTATGTATTGATTATAGAAAATTGAACAAAATTACTATTAAGAATAAGTACCCCTTACTTAAGATATATGATCTGTTCGATCAAGTAGGTGGGGAAAATATATTTTTGAAGTTGGCTTTACAATTTGGTTATCACCAAGTTAGGATAAAATATGAGGACATAAGAAAAACATATTTTCGAACAAGATATGGACATTACGAATTTGTAGTTATATCTTTCAGACTCACCAACGCACCAGCCACATTTATGTGTTTAATGAACAGTATCTTCAGTCAGTATTTGGACAATTTCATATTGGTATTTATTGACGACATTCTTGTATATTCTAAAACAGAAGAAGAACACGAAGAACACTTAAGAATAGTTCTACAAACTTTAAGGAAGCACAAACTGTATGCTAAATTTGATATGTGTGATTTTTATCAGGAAAAGATACAATACCTAGAACATGTAATATATGTAGAAGGTATTGCAGTCAACCCTGAGAAAATAAGGGCCATTATGGAATGGTCGGTACTGAAGGATGTAGCGAACATCCGGTCATTCATGGGAATCACCGTATATTATCGCAGATTTATAAAGGGATTTTCCAAAATTGCTTACCCTATCACATCGCTACAAAAGAAAGGGACCAAGTTTAACTGGTCACAAAAATGTCAAGACAGTTTTAATAAGTTAAAGGGATTGTTAACAACCGCACCCATTTTAAAGGCAGCAGATCTGGACAAAGACTTCACCATCTGTGTAGATGCGAGTAAAGAAGGATTAGGTGGTGTCCTAAACCAAGAAGGGCATGATATTTTTTATGAGTCTTGAAAACTAAAGGAATGTCAGAGAAACTGCGTCACTCACGATTTAGAATTGGCATTTGTAATACACACCTTAAAAATGTGGCGACACTACATAATGGGTAGAAAGTTTCTATTATTGACTGACAATAGTGGTGTGAAATTTTTGTATAGTCAGCCAGACATTAATGCAAGGCAAACAAGGTGGCTATCCTTCTTGAGAGAATTCGACTTTGAGGTAAGACATATCAAAGGTAAATAAAATAAGGTAGTCGATGATTCAAGCAGAAGAGTTCATGGGTTATTTGAAATAAATGTTAGTAGGGAAGAAAGCGATCTTGAACAGAGGATAAAGACTACAAGTAATAACGACGAGAAGTATACTCAAACAATGACAGAATTACAGAACACTACAGGGAATTCAGACAAATCAGAGTTGAGTATTGATAAAAAATGGTCTACTACGATTTAAAAATAGAATATACATACCAGATTCGGTAGAATTAAAGTTAACAATTCTGGATGAAGTGCACAAGAAACCATATTCTAGTCGTCCAGGATACCAGAAAATGATAACAACACTTAGACAAATATTTCATTGGCCTAATATGAAGGGAGAAACAACTGAATAATTAGCTAAGTGTCAAGATTGTCAACAGGTAAAAGCCAAACACTAGCATCCAGTCAACCTATTACATCCCTTACCAGTACCAAAATGGAAATGGGAGACTATATCGCTAGACTTTATTACAGGTTTGCCTAAAACTCAGAAACAAAATGATTCTATTATGGTTGTAATCTATAAACTCAGTAATTATGTACACTTTATTCCTGTAAAGTGTACTATTAAATCTATTAACATCGTTGAAATATTCATGAAAGAAATTTTTAGACTGTATGGTATTCCTAAAATGGTGATTTCGGATAGAGACGTAAAATTTACATCTACTTTTTGGAAATAATTGTTTGCAGGGCTAAATACTAAATTGAATTTCAACACGAGCTATCATCCACATATGGATGGACAGACTGAATGAACAAACCAAATCATAGAAGATATGCTCAGCATGTACGTAAGAACAAAGTCAAGCAAATGGGAAGACTACCTGCATTTGGTAGAATTTGCATATAACAATGGGTATCAAACTTCTACTAAATTGAGACCCTTTGAGGTACTCTAGAACAAAAAGTATACGACCCCAATTAGCTTGGATAACCCTATTGACAGACTCATGGTTGGACCAGAGATGCTCCAAGAAATGGAGAGTACGGTAAGAAAGGTACAATAGAACTTAAAAGAGGCACAGGACAGACAGAAAATTTATGTGGACCAGAAAAAAAGACACTTGGACTTCCAAGTGGGAGACCATGTTTACTTAAAATTCAAAGCCCAAAAGAGTTCACTAAAGCTAGGGAACTGTGCCAAGTTGGCACCCATTTTTTGTGGGCCCTTCGAGATACTAGCTCGAATTGGACCCGTAGCATACCAACTTGCACTTCCAGCCAATCTAAAAATTCATAATGTATTTCATGTTTCTTTGTTAAAGAATTATGTTCATGACCCTACTCATATGATCGATTGGAACTTGGTGTAGGTGGAACCATAAGGAGAGTTCCAAGCATAACCCATGCGTATTCTAGACCGGAGAGAAATAACACTTCGAAACAGAGTCGTCGCTCAGGTAAAGGTGCAATGGAAGCACTTTAGCCTGGAGGAGGCGACTTAGGAGTTGGAGGGATATTTGCAAAAATCTCATCCAATCCTATTCCAAGAAAGGAACGAACAATGAGGATAGTGTTTTATTGAAGGGGGAAAGGATGTAACATCCCCAAAAATAAATTATTTTGAATTTGAAATTTCTTAGGAAATTTATTCCGTTTTTGGTAAATTCGAAATTGGAATTTTTTTTCCATTTATGGCAATTCCGAATTTCAAATTTGATTAATTGTAATAAATAATTATGACTGTTGGGGAGAGACCCGATTTGACCCAACTAACTACTTTACTGTGACACTTGTATGAAACAAAATATTTTATAATTATTACAGGAGGAAAAATGGAACAATCATGTTGAAAACAGCTGACCATGACTCCATGAGTGGGGAACATGTTGGAACTACCTCAGCGCTGATTGTTACAAGTGGAAAATAAGGAATTTGGCCATTGGCAGCCCCTGAAAATCAGGTATTTGGAAAGTTGCGAAAATTCCCAAGGGGGAAAAAGACCTAGACATTTTGTTTCGATAAATAGCATATGTGAGGAGGCAAGACACAGCCTAGTATGCAGAGAAATTTCACTGATATATTGTTTTTATGAACACTAATTGTTGAGTGTGAGGCAAGAGAAGATTATTGAAGCTGAAGGGAAATTGTTGAGGAGGAGTTATGAGTTACCCCTCATGGATCCATGGTCAGGCTAGGGGGTGAATT
Source organism: Picea mariana (assembly GCA_032191745.1). Lineage (NCBI taxonomy): Eukaryota > Viridiplantae > Streptophyta > Pinopsida > Pinales > Pinaceae > Picea > Picea mariana. The sequence continues at coordinate 29,821 of JASDQU010680644.1, forward strand.
GGACAAGTGATTTGGTTGTCCTGTTCTTAGGTTGGGAGGAACATGGTTGTTCCCGTTGTCTCCCAGCGAACATATTCAGATATGTTATCTTTTCCATCTCTGTTTGAGTGATTAAATCATTGGTGTAGTGCATCTATTAATTCTGAATTGATATAATACCCTTTACTATTGGATTAAATTCTGAACGAATGTTATAATTGCCTTTTTATTTGTTATGATAGTTGAAATATTTCTCATGGTTAAATTCTGGAGGAAATCATTTATGTAAACTAGATTACTACTATACAAAGGTAATTGTAGGATAAATTACCAGTGCATCAAAATTCTTTATGTAGAACTATCTATGTATAAATGAATTTTAAACTAAGTTTATATATGGGTGTATTTATATTTTTGCAAGTAAATCTCAAGGTCATAATTACTTATTCGAGACCTCCATTTCTACATAGAATTGAATTAAAACTAGTGTGAAATGTTATTTATTTCACGATATAATTATATTCATGTAAAAGATTCATGTATATTTATTGTTGGTGATCTGCATAGACGTTACAGAAGAAAACTGAGATTGAATTCCTACAACTTTCTATATATATATATATATGGTAAACTATTCTGACAGACATGTAAATACAACTATATAAATGAAATGTTGGATGTAGGAGACCAATAAATTTCTCCCGAAATAGAGAAGCTGGAATATCTAATGCATCCATAGAATACGATACAAGTTGAGTTTTTCCTATGCCATAGTAACAACAACAATTCATTTCTTTTTCACTATAAATCGAATACAATAAAATAAAGGAGTACCAATAACTCTATTGACATAGCTAAATTCTGGTAAACGCATTAGCATCGAAACAGTCAAATTGAATAAACATAAGTCGAGATGCCTTGTCTTCAATATTTCATTTTTTAACAGTAATTGGTGCTTGACAATCAAGAGACAAACTCGCTATGATTCAGCATATCATTCCGAGTACATACGACATGGATTGTAACTCAATATCAAAGAAATTTATTACATAGTTTGACCATAATTAAAATCAAACGTGGATCCAATACTTATGCAAGTGTTGGTGACCTTCCAGCAATGGGAACAACACCACAAGAGGGGGTTACACTTCAACCAAACATTACTGAGGGAAAAACAAAACTAATTGAAATGGAAAAACTAGATGGGACCATGACCTCTATTTCCTAGAACCTATAGAGTT
>JASDQU010680645.1:40618-56400 GCA_032191745.1 Picea mariana
TTTTCATGAGTCGTTAATAGAGTTAGAAACTATGCATGAATGAAAAGAAGAGATTATAGTGCATAACATAGATCTCTATTATGACTATGTATTTGAATGATTATAAATTTAATGAATGAAATATGAAGTCATTCCTCTGTGCATTCTTATGTGTTATGGTTTGAATATATGTCTGTTTATTTTCTTATGGATGGTAATTTTTGTACTTAGTGATGAATGAATTAATGGGTTTATTCCCAAGAGGTTTTCTTGTATGTGTTGTCCCTTCACATACGACACAAGACTAATGGTCTCTGTGATTCTCATGGCATCTTGGGTGAGACCTTCTCCGGTTCTTGACTGAAGATTAGATATGTATGTTGGCACAAAAGTGTTTAGACCAAGGTCCTTCTTAGGCTACCAACAAAAGGTACCGAAGTAGTCTAGAGTGCTAGCATTTTTATCTTCCTGGAAAGGAAGAAGTCTCACTCGAAGCGCAACCGAGACATGAAAGAGAGGGAAGGGAAAGGATAATACTTAGACAGACCTCTGAGTTATCAAGACTCACTATAGTCTTGCACAAGATAGACTAAACCTGTAACAGGCCTACACAATTCCTCAATGAGACTATATAAACAGAGTTGTGTTGTCATTCATAAAGAAGCATTTAAGTATACTAGACATAAAGATAATACATAACAACATTCCATTCATGCATTAGGACTAAATACACTAGATGTAGATTCAAAATTTAAGCCTCTGATTATATTGACAATACCAAACTCTGATACATTGATCATCTGGTTCTCACCTAGATCCCCAAACTCAACTATGTTATAGTATTGGCCCATTACATCAATGACTCTCGTCACAACATCAATATTAACAACAATAAAGGTAAATACTGCGAACTAACATACTAGAAAAAAATAACACTACAATCCATTCGTTAACCCTTCATTAGCCTATCATTAGCCTATTACAATCACATCGGTCTCATATATATAATCCGATCTTGCTGGTTGAGAACTCGAGAGTTCTTTTTTTTCTTCATCTTGTTGCAACTTATTTCCTCAAAGCTGATGTTGCGATGTCCCTCTAACCGCTTTTTGTTTCTTTCTTTTATCTGTTGTCCAACTTCTCAACAGCTTGCACAACTTCTGCTCTCCAAAATGAAGTTGCAATGTGTTGTGCACAACTTCTATTCAACAAAACGAAGGGCCCAATAGGCTCCGACCACAATCCTTGACTCGCCCCGAGTCAAGTCTTCAGTTCTCCCGTGGTCTTTGGGTTGGCCTGTTGTTCTTCCTTGCCTTCTAGTTCTGAGTTTCTTTCACTTCCGGCTTGAGTCTTTTTTGCTTTCTCTTCTTCAAATGAAGGGCCCAACTCAGGTACGAGTTCGAGAGCTCTCTTCCTAACCTCTTGAAAGCTATCCACTTTGTCCTGCCACTTCCTAGCAAGTAGTGAAGCTTCAACAACAAATTGCTGAGTGGTGTCTGTGATGCACTCTTTTGGCTTTGATGCAACTAAGGAGTTTCACTTTGAGTCAGCAATGGCATTGACTTGATGCATCTGTAGGTATGCTATCTGAACTACAGGTCAAAACTCTCATAGTTATTTCTTAGCGATGGTTTGGGCTTCATAAAATGCATTCAACTCATTGCCTGGTTGTTGGATTTTGTCGAATTTTGCTTGTTGTTTCAACGGATCTAGGGTGCTGGCTGCTTCTGGGTTGAGCAATTGGATCTTCACACGTTATTCCTCCAATGTGTGGTTGCACCTTGAAATGATTCCCATCCAATCACTAACCTCTCTAAATATATTTGTGCATTCAAGAGTCCGTTTGTGCAAGGTTTCTCTTGCATTATTACCTTCCAAGACAATTTTCTCCATTTGATCTCGAAGCTTCTTGGGTTGTAGTTCAACTTCTTTCTTGTTGTCTCGCAGTTGTGCCTCAAGACTTTCTTCTCTTTCTACTAGGTTTGACCAAGCGACATGAATTAATTCGATCTGTTCCACAGGATCACTTGTTGTGCTGGATTCTGGTAGCTGAGGGATTATTTTCATGACCGTCATTCAAGCCTTTGAGAATTTTTCTTTGACTTTTTCCACCTTCTGTTCTGCCTGAACCTTTGATTATTCCTCCTACGTTCATTATGTTTGTGCAAGGAGTCATTCTTGTTTCCGAAATTATGTTTCTCTTTTAGCCTGTTGGATCCTCTCCTCCAGTTGTTCCGTTGAGGCTCTAATTATGCCTACCAGTTGCGTTGTTGGTAATTGAGTGAGCTCACCCGATGAAGGTGTGACATCCATGGGTACTCGAAATTGCAGTGGTAGTCCACTGTCCATCGATGGTGCAGAGGTTGTTTCCACCTCTTCTTCCCCTAGGGATGGACCTTGCAGTTGATGTGCAAGTCTAGCCTTCATTTCTGTTGGGAATTGAGGAAAATGATTCTGTCTTGGCCAGGAAAAGCTGCAACAGTTCCATGCATAACTGTGGGTTTTGGAAGACTAGTTCCAACTGTTCTTGCAAAGATGTTTCACTCTACCTTGATGTAGTTTCAGGTTCCTTCTGAACTGTCTGTGCTTCTGCCTCTTTTTGTAGCAAAATTTCTGGGGTTCCACTTCTATGGATGGCGATCTCAACATTGGCTATTGAGAGAGGGCTCAAAGTGCTTGTAACTTGCGATAATGGAACAATTTGACTCTCCATCGAAGGAAGAGTGTCCTGAATGGGTACAAATGGAGAGACTGATTGGCTGAAGACTTCAGGGGTCAAAGTAATGCTTTCTGGTACATGCTTAGGTGGGTCCGGAAGATCCAACTACATGGGATCGAGTGAAATGGGTTGGGTTTGAATGGTGGTGTCTTGTGGTGGTGATGGTGCTTGTGGGGGCGATGGAGGTTTCTCAGTGATTATGGTTGTGGATGCTGTGGTATCTAGTTTAGGATCATCTTGGATGTTGATCATTGTCTGAGTAGCTCGAGCGACTGCTCGAGTACAAGGTATGGCCGAGGATATCGACTGGGGGTTTAAAATCTTCACAAGGGAGAGCCCTATCCTGGGTTTCTTAACTAACATATCTCCTATGTGTTAAGTTTTGAGCTATTATTAGGTTTCTTTTCAAGTTACTAGATAAAAATAACATAGGTAGGATCATTGAGAGAAACACAATCACAAGATACACAACATTTATCCCGGGAAACCCTCATGGGGGAGAAAACCCAGCAAAAACTTCCTTAATATAGATAGCCAATACAATGCCAAGACAATAAACCAAAACACTAGAGAATATCCAACACTGAGAAATGAGCCTCTTTCTTCCTTCTTCTCCCAACTGCAACTACCAAACTTGTGCTTTTAATGAGTGAATGAGTGAGTGAGATAATAAGGTGCTAGCCTCCTTTATTTATACTAGCTAGCAGGTGCTAGAAAGGTGTCTCTTCGTTGGGCAGGGATGAATTCTCTTCTTAGTGGTTAAAACCACTTTAATTAGGCCTGGGGGCCGACTTCTTAATTTGCATAATATAATTAGGGTTTTACCAATCCACAAAAGGGGATTTGGTCAAGTAAAAAGCCTGACATGATCAATCCACAAAAGGGGATTGATCAGATGAATAATAACTCAATAATAAATAGAATACTCTTTGCAGTTACAATATTTCAACGCTCCCCCTTAACAAGAAGGGTATTCTACAAAATCATCGGGAGAGAGAGAGGGAAGCAACATCAACAACATCTGGAACACTGGATGGCATATCTATAAATCATCGAAATTTTTTCTCATCATCAATATCATCATCCATAACAAGGAGCTGGAATGACATCATCATCTACATCAACATGGATTAGTATAACACTAATACATCATCATCATTAATAACAGCACGAGGCTGATACAACATCATCAACAACAACATCACAACACGAAGGATGGAGCATCATCAACATCAATACTTAAGCTGGAAATATTTAGCATGAAGCTGGCATATCATCAACATCAACACAAAGCTGGAAATCTTCAACACGAGGCTGGCATATCAACAACATCAACACGAAGATGTAAATCTTCAGCACAAGGCTGGCATCTCAACAACATCATCATGAAGCTGGAAATATTCAGCACAAGGCTGGCATCTCAATAACATCAGCACGAAGCTGGAAATATTCAGCACAACACTGGCATCTCAACAACATCGACACGAAGCTGGAAATCTTCATCACAAGGTTGGCATCTCAACAACATCAACACGAAGTTGGAAATCTTCAACACAAGGGTGGAATCTCAACACTACTCCCCCTTTTGAGGAAGTTCCTTTCGGACTACACCAAGCTTGTCTCGAAAGTGCTCAAACTTTACACAAGATAGAGGCTTGGTCAACACATCTGCAACTTTTTCATCCATGCCAACATAATGGAGCTTTATGGATCCTCTCTACACCATATCACGAATGTTATGATATCGGATTTCTATGTGTTTTGACTCGTCATGGAACACGCAGTTCTCTATCATTTTTATGCAACTCTGGTTATCACATAGAATCAAGGTTGCTTCCATCTCCAGATCAAATAGACCTGTCAACAACTTCCAAAGCCATATGTCTTCACAACTGGCGGAACATGCAACAAGGTATTCCGCTTTTGCCGCGATGAGAGAAATAATTGATTTCTTCCTACTCTGCCATGAGATCATGGCTGACCCCATACTGAAACAACATCCTGAGGTGCTCTTTCTGTCAGAGACACTTCCAGTCAAATATGAATCAGTATATCCACTCAGTCTTAAGTCATAATCTCCATTATAACTAAGACCAAAATCCAACGTACCCTTAAGGTATCTCATCACATGTTTTGAAACAAAAAGGTGAACATGCCTGTGTTCTACCAGAAATTGACTCAAGGTGTTCACAACAAAACATATATCTGGTCTGGTGTTCATCAGATACATCAACGATCCAATGATTTGTCTGTACAACGTAGCATCAACCAACTCTGTCGAAGTATCAACCAGGAGCTTCAACTTTGTTTCCATGGGTGTATTCATGGATTTACACTCCAACATATCAATCCTCTTCAATATTTCAATTGCATACTTCCCTTGGGTAAGGAATATCTTCTCTGGGCTTTGCTAGACCTCAAGACCTAAGAAATAATGCATTAGGCCTAGTTCTTTCATCTCAAATTCTGCAGTGAGCTTCTTCTTGCAATCAATGATGAACTTTTCTTCTCCAGTTAGAAATAAGTCATCCACATACAACAAAAATATAACAGGCTCATCATTCATAACCTTGAAGTATAGGTTAGAATCAACTTTACTCTTGGTAAAGCCCAAGCTCATTAGGAAACTGTCAATTCTTCCATACCAAGCTAGGAGCTTGTTTCAATCCGTACAGAGCCTTCTTCAATCTATAGACATGTGTTTTTCTATCTTCAACCTCAAAACCTTGAGGTTGTTCTATATACACTTCCTCTTCAATGACACCATTTAAGAAAGCAGTTTTTACGTCCATCTGGTGTAACTTCTATTTCATCTTAGCTGCAAGGGCTATGATGGTTTTGATTGAAGTGTATTTGGCTACAAGAGCAAATGTCTCTTCATAATCAATGCCTTTCTTTTGAGAAAATACACGAGCTGCAAATCTTGCTTTATATTTCTCAATACTTCCATGAACAACATGTTTTTATCTTGTTAGTCCTCCCAGTTTGCGCAACATACTTTTGAAGTCCTCTTTCCATAATTTTATTGAATGCCTCTACCGTACCATTAGCTTGTGGATGGTAGGGACTGCTCTTATGGTGTTGTATAAGAAATTCAATTGTCAGCGTTGCAATTGTGCTGCTGATAAAGTGACTACCTTGATCACTGGTAAGACTTCTAGGACATCCAAACTGAGTGATAACATTCTCGAAGATAAATCTAGCAGTTGTATCTGTAGAATAGTCTTGAACTTCCACTTCTTCAGCCCATCCTGTAAGGTAACGAGTTGCAGTAATGATGTATATGGTCTTTGAGTGCTTATTTGGGGGGTTGATTGGTCCAATAAAATCAACGACACGCTTCTCAAATGACTGAAGTGCTTTGACTGACTGAAGGGGTAATTCATCTCTATGTGATGGATTCCCTACTCTTTGGAAACTGTCACAAGATCTAGCATATTCCTTAGCATATTTAAATAATGTGACCCACCATAATCTAGCTTGAAGTACCTTCTTTGTAGTGGCCTTACCTCCAACATGTCCTCTCGCAACTCCACTATAGCATTCCCACAAGATATACCGCCTTTCATGGTTCAAGACACATCTCCTAAGGATGCTTTCGAGTCCCAATTTGTAAAGTTGTCTTTCAATCAATTGATAGTTTGCTACGCGAACCACCATATGTCGCTTCTGGGTTGCTGAGTAAGTTTCTAGGCAGGTCCATGTACTGAGGAAGACAAAAATGTCTTCAAGATACTTTGGAATGGCCTCAATCCAGAATAGGTCTGCGTCTGGGAGCTGATCATCCAATGCTCCACCACTTTCCCTCGATTCCAACTTGGAAAGGTGATATGGACCTACATTTCATCTTCCTGGTTTGACAATTACTTCAAACGAAAACTCTTGAAACATCAGCATCCACCTCCAAATTCTTCCTTCATGTTCTGGTTTATTGACTAAGTACCTCAATGCAGAATGGTCAGTAAAAAACTTGAAATGAGAGCTTGATAAGTAGTGTCTACAATTTTGTAATGCATAAATCATAGCTAAACCTTCTCTTTCAATGGTTGTGTAGTTGTGCTCAACTTGCGATAGTTTTCTACTAGCAAAGTAGATAGAGTGGTCCATATTCCCTTCCCCTGGTTGTGCTAAAATGGCTCCCAAGGCATTGCTTGATGCATCCACATGTACATGGAATTCAATTTCCCAATTGGGAAATATCAAGATAGGTGCAATGCTTAGTTTTTCTTTAAGAATATCGAATGCCTTGTCACACTCTGATGTCCATTGGAACAATTCGAACTTCTTCAACAATTTCTCAAGGGGTGTTGTAATAGTTTCATATCTTCTAATGAATCTGTGGTAATATTCCGTATGTCCCAGTTTGGAGTGCAAAAATTTGGCACTTGTAGGTGGTGGCATGTTCAAAATGACCGCAACTTTAGCTAGGCCTACTAGGACTCCTTCTCTGCATAAAATATGGCCTAACAGATTGCCATGAGGTACACAGAAAATACACTTCCTTAAATTCAAAGATATTTGCATTTCATGACATCGATCAAACATTAACTGGAGTAGCCCGACATGATATTTTAATAGGTTGTACACCGTCCAATCATCCATATATAATTCTATAAACTCGTGGATGAACTCTCATAATGCTACTATCACAATCAGAGAAAATACTGCAGGGGCATTCTTCAAACCAAATACATTGTATGTGAATGATCCCCATTCAGTTATGAATGTAGTATTCTTCTTGTCTTTCTTTATGATTCTGACTTGATGATATCCTAAGAATCCGTCTGTAAACATATAGGGTTATTTTCCTGCAACTTGATCTAATACCTCGTTACTGAAAGGTGTTGGAAACAGATCATGTACACATGCAGAATTCAAACTCCTGTAATTCACACCGACTTGAATGTCTTATGTACCTTTCTTACTCTAGATAATGATGGGGCTAATCCATTCTGCTTCTTCGATTGGGAAAAAAAGTCATGCCGCAATCATTTTGTTCACTTCTTTCTTAACATTTTATTTTATTCTAGGGTTGAGGTGGTATGGTCTGTGCTTCACAAGTCTTGAGCCAGGTTTCAACTCTATTTTCATTTCTCCCATGGCTCCTTTTATACCTTTCATCTATGAGAACATTTTCGAAAACAAATCCTCATACTCTCGCAACAGATTATGTACTTCGTTCATAGCTTGCTCATCCTAGTAGTCTCCTATAGAAGGTATCTTAGGATTCTCTACGCTCCCTATATTGACTTTCCACAACTTCAGTGGGTGATTATAGGAGCTACAGGTGTAACTAGGTACAATATCCTGAATCTCTCTAATGCATTTTGTTTCTTTAATGTCTAGGTTTCTAAGCTCTTCTAAATCATCAGGGTTTTCTAGGTCTCTCTCAACTTTACAATAAGGTACAATGATYTTATCAATTTCAAGGCTCAAACTAGATTGAAGCAAATGAAGATGGTCAACACATACTAYTGGACTTGATCTCCTTTTACAAATGTCAATAAAAATAATTTCCTTGATTCTTTGAAAGACTGTGTTGAGCTCAGGGTACTTACTTGTAAAGGATAAATCTCTGCAAAATTGTTCTTGTAAGGTCTTCCAACAATTTGTTTGTCTTTTGGTCTCCTCATGTATATATCAGGCCTTTGGAATAGGCCCCAACGAATGGAAAAATACTTGGACCCACAGGTGAGAGGGTACCTCCGCAACTCTCCACTGCTTTAAGCAATGTTCAATATGCACCCGAGGGTTAGATCATCCGTAAAATAATTACACATCTTGAAAATATATCTTCATTTATTCTTTTAGCCGATCCCTCCTTTGGAATCGACATCAGATGGCTTGTTTTTCATCCTCCCACTCCATAATCAAGGCTTTATGGGTGGCCCACCATCGAGCAGGGGTATCCTGCAAGGCTAAGTCAAGAACATAGATCCTTTGCTATGCCATTATCTTCTCTTCCATGTTGGAAAGAAAAATGTGTACCTCTGAGGTACCATTGTATGTAGGGGGTAGGGGGTTCTCTAACCTCACTTCCAATCCATCTTGTTGCTCTGACAGTTGTGCATCGCCTTGAGAATCACTCATATGAACCTTGCTGCCAACTGTCAAATGTTGCTTCCGAATCCTCATCAATAGACTATATGCTTCTCCAACTTACTGACCCATCTGTAGTGGGATTTATATAATATGGTCTTGTACCTATTGTGATGGTGTATAATTGGTCAAGGGCCTCTGACTCCATATTATGGTCCACTAGTTCAATATATCTAGGCCCTGGACAAGGATCTAAGGGATAAACTACTTTTATCCCATCTGCTTCAAACGTCATGGTGTCTCTCTTTAGATCAATGATAGCATAGTTGTCATATGCCCAATAAATTTCGAGCAGAGCAGGGTAGGTGTCCTTATCTCCCATTATTTCAATTACCTCAAAATCAGCCATGGTCTTAACTTCTACAACATCTATTTCCACATTTTCCAACATTCTTGCTGGGAAAATGCAGTACTGGTTTTCCATTCTCAACTTGATGGGGGAATAAACCAACTGCGGTTTTTACAAATATTCCCAGGTATTTTTGGGTAAGATGTTAACATTTGATCCCAAATCTAACATCTCATCCTTGATTTCAAAAGCATCTAGTTGGGCTTCTAACCTAAATTATTTTCCTCTTCACACCTTTCTTCTTTGTATTCTCTGGGTATTCTTATCAGTGAGGTTAGTCCTTAATATGGATTCTGGGGTTCCCTCATTTCCCAGTACCAAGTATAGGTTTTTGCACAACTTGTCAATAAGTTGTTCATCCCCTAGGATATCAAAGAATAACTGAAACCAAAGATTGATTACACTTTGAGACTGCTCAAGGTGTCTTCTTGGAATTGCAGAATTCTTGGGTGCTGGTGGTGAGGTAGGGGCTTGTGCAAGGTTAGGTTAAGAGGAAAATCTAGGAGGATTATCCATTACTTCTGTAGTTGGGATACTCTTAAATATTTCTATTGCATTTTTTTAAAAATAACTTTTGTTTCACACGATCATACCTGTCGTCTTTGGGAATAACTTTTTGAATCTTGGGCTGACTGTCTGTGTCTGCCCCAGTTTTTGCTCCTCTGCGAGTGATGATGTTAATCTTTAGTAGTTGTCCCTCGATTACCCTTTTTAATTATGAGCTTATGATATTAGATCCTCGTTGATGAACCCTATCTTCCCACTTCACAATTAATTATGGGCAGTCTTTAGGTGTGTGCCCATTATTACTGCAGTGTGAACACCATGGTCGTCTTGGGCGAGGGAAGTCCCTGGCGAAATGACCTTGTTCGTTGTATTTGTAGCATTGACTCGACCCTCTGCCTCCATTTATCCCTCCTCTGAATCCACCTCCATGGCCTCTTCCAGGTCCTTGGGGGGTTTCACTTACTCTGAATGTTGTCCGGTCTAATATGTCAGCAAGTGTGTCCAACGCTCTACATTGATTTGTGGCATGGGTCATTGTAATATCCCAAGGCTGAGCCCCGATTTTAATTATGAATGTAACATGTTTTGTAGGCTAATGAGCCAAGTATTTATAAGCTGGTAGGCCTATGTGTTTATTAGTCCAGAGAGCCTAGATATTAAAGACCAGGAGCCTGTTGTGTACATGTAAATATTCATATTATTAATATAACAACATCGGTGCGTGTAGACCGACCACGAAGAAAGAGTTATGGGGGACTAAGCTCCACTAGGTTGGGCAAGGGAGGAGGCTAAGAGATTGAGGAAAAAGGTCTAAGCTTAAGAGCCTAATAAAATAATATATTATTATTCTAAAATATGTAAAGAGGATATTAATTTATCCTAAGTTCCTTTAGGGAGAGGAACGAGTTCCAAGTGGGGGGAACGTGCTCCTAGAGAGCGAAGTGTCATCCAAAACGCATGCAGATTTATGGGAGGGTGTTCTCACCATTCTCACCATTCTCACCATTCTAACCAATCTCACCATGGGGATGATTCTGACGATTATTCTGACTAGGATGGCCATCCGTTACCGGGAGGGACCAATGCACCCAAAAAGCACACAATAACCCTGGAATGCCATTTTGGAATTCCGGAAACACCTCGAACCTCTGCAACAAGCCGAAATCGATACCCTCGCTGTACCTGTACCCTACAGGTTGCCTGTGTATTGTCCTGTCAGTACCATTCCCCACGTTCAGTTTCTGTTACTGCCATCACCATGCCCGTGTGTTGAGGAGCGGGAGTGAAGAAGCAGGTTGTCAGGCCTGTGAGAAACTCTCTCCAGGTGAGAGAGTGTGATGAGGAAGTGAGTTCTCCTGGAGGGAGTCCAGTAGTAGCTACAGAGCTCTGAGAATTCCTGATACAACCTATTGCTGAAGCCCAAGAAAGGGAGGTTTAGCAGTTGATGAACTGTGTGATAGTGAAAGTGTACACTCCTGAGATGGGACAGGCATGTGGGGAATGAGAGTCTGTGAGCTGTGGGCGTAAGTGGATCCTTGGAGGAAATCTTTCTTGTTGTACTATGCAAATTCCTATTGTCCCTGCCTAGCCTAGGAATCCCTTGCCTGGTGGAGTTTAGTCCTAGCTCGGGGGTGAAACTTCTTAGAGTGAGGAGCAGTGTGGTCTACGACTAGGAGGTTCATGGAAGGTCTGCACACAGTTGGTGTACTCCAATTAAGAGATAAGTATTATTTTTGTGCTTAATGGTTAAATGATGTATTTTAGTGCATATCTGTGATTCTTGTAATAATATGATGTGTTTCGCTGCATGTATGTTTTCATGTTATCTCTATTCATTGCTGTTAAGTTTATATGTGAATTTTTCCGCAAAGGAGCTTCATCTGCCATTGCCCAGCAGGTCTATGTTTGAGCATGGAATTTTTTTTAGTTACCTATAATAGAGCTCGAGACCGTGTGTGTTTGAGGTAACGTCTTTTAAGCCTGTTGGTGGTCGGGGATGTTACAAGATGGTATCGGAGCGTTATCTGGAGTAGCATGGCCCAGCCTGGTTGGTCGGGGATGTTACAAATTGGTATCAGAGCCATGGTTTCAACATTGATCCTGGATGGGCCATGTTAGTGAAAGTTGAAGAAAAAGTTTCAGAAAGAAATTGTTGTCGAACAGACAAAATATGAGTTAAGAGCGTCCCTGGGTGCCAAGAGAATACCTTGGCCGTGTTATGCAGCTCATGAGGTATAACGGTTTATGGAATGGAAACAAATAAAGAAGCCACAATAGCCGTTGTGTTGGGCTATAAGGTTTGAATTAGGGCATAAGATTTGTGCAGGGGAAAGGCCAACTTTTTCTAGCCATCAGATATGGAAAATAAGTGCATGAGATTTAACCTCCAAGTCCTTCAGACTTCGTGACTCCAACGAAGTCTATGTGTTATAGAGAAAAAGGGGCCGAAGACCAATGTTCTATAGTCCTGGAGTGGATCTACACCATAGATCCGGGGATAAGTGCTTGACCGTTGGTTTTGGCCGAAGAAAGATTAGAAACATTCGATCAAGCCAAAAGCAGAAGGTAAGGTGCAGTGGTGAAAAATAGATCTTAGCCAACAGATCTGTGCGTGAATGATTGTGAGCCGTAGATCTCACAACAATGCAGAAATTCAGTATTCGAGAGTAGTAAGGCAGGATAGAGTGAAAAATCCCAAAGTCTCGAAGTCTGGAGTTAATCCAGACCATTCATCAAAAGGGACATGTGTCAACTGATTGGCTTGTTCGGGAATTCAACATTCGAGAGAAATAGAGTGTGCTAAGGAGAAAACTCTCGAAGTCCTGAAGTCCAGAGTTAATCCAGACCATTCATCAAAAGGGACATGTGTCGACAGATTGTCTTGTTCGGGAATTCGGCATTCAGGAGAAACAAAGTGTGATAAGGCGAAAACTCCCAAAGTCTCGAAGTCCGGAGTTAATACAGACCGTTCATAAAAAGGGACACGTGTCGAAAGATTGACTTGTTCAGGAATTCAACATTCAATAGAAATAGAGTGTGCTAAGGCGAAAACTCCCGAAGTCCCAAAGTCCAGAGTTAATCCAGAACGTTTGTCAAAAGAAACACATGTCGGCAGATTGGATTTTTTGGGAATTCGACATTAGGGAGAAACAAGGTGTGATAAAGTGAAAACTCCCAAAGTCCCGAAATTCGGAGTTCATCTGGACCATTCATAAAAGGAGATGCGTGTCAGAAGATCAACTTGTTCGAGAGTTTGGCGTTCGGGAGAATTGGAATATGCGAGTGTAAAATCTTCTGAAGCCCAAAGTCCCAAATTGATGTGGCCTGCTGATGTCACTAGGGAGGACATGGACACATGGGATGTGTGCCATGTGTCAGTGAGTTAGGAACCTTTGGAAGATAAAATTCCAATTAGAACATGACACATGTCACCCATCATATAGGGCCACATGTCCTCTTCTATTATTTCTCCATGTGGCACTCCTCTCGAGCATGGGTAGTGGGGCCTTTGATGAATACATAAAGTAGTTAAAACCTTGGCGAAGAATTTAACTAGACCAGGCCCACGATAACTTGACCCTAGTAGACACGTGGGGCCGGATCGTGAAGTCCGTAGACTTGGTACTCCGAAGGAAAGGTCTTACAGTTAGCATTGAGTAGAGAACACCCGAAGGCCGGAGTTATTCTCAACCGTTGGTCACAGGGAATGCGTGGCGTCATATCCCAAGGTCTATAGACTTGGCACTTTGGAATAAATGGTTCATGATTGAGTGGGAGGAAGAAATCCCCAAAGCTCCAAAGTCCCGGAGCCAGGAAATCTCGAAGCAGCGGATGTGACGTGGAATGATGACATCACTTGGGTGACGTGAAATGATGACATCACCTAGGTGACATGGATCTCCCCTAGGCATGCTAGGTGTCATAGGACCTTGTACTTGCCAACAAATGAAGCAGTCCAAAGACTTGGCACTCTGAAAGGATTGAGAGTATGGACAGTCTGGAACTCCTGAAGCCTGGAGTTCCGTAGTAAATATAAGTCGTTGGATGCTGGGAAGCCGAGGACCATTGATCCACCCCACTTCTCGAGTTCGCCAATGTGACACTCCGGGATATTTTTTGTGATGTTTTTTGGAAACTGCCGAAGCCCAGAGTCCCAGAGCTCCTATCCACCATAGACCTGAACAAGGAATGTGGAACATATATCCACTGTCCTTCGCGAGTTCGCTAATTCAATGTTTTGTGATGTTTGTTAGGTGCGAAAAGGGAAACCTCCGAATCTCTGGAGCTCTGAAGTTTCAAGGCTCCAGATAAGCACCCAACTATTAGCACTTGTCGGTCACAGCCGTGGTCACATGTGAATTAATGGCTGAAGGAAAAGGGGTTAGCGCCTGAAAGTGAATTGTAGAACAGAGCAGGGCTCGAAGATAGAGCCGTTGGGATTCTTAATTGACCAAAGACCCATAGAAAATGGATTCTGATATTCTTTTGTTGAATCAAATTGTTTAGGTTACTCTGGAAAATTATTAAAGACTGATAGCCTGACAAAATTTGGTTGACTTCACATTTTGAAGAGTTAGCAATTGTCAGAACTGAACCGAATCATTACATAGTGCAGAGAAATGGAGGAGGCACATGACGCTTATGGTTTGGAGGATGAAGTTAGAGGAATGGATGTCCATTTGGGAGTTGAAGGAACAAACTCCAATGGGCATGGAGAAGAAATAGATAAAGACATGAGCATGCTAAAAATCATTACAAATTTGCAAACAAATATCCAAATTCACCAAGCATATAACGAAAGTCTTAAGAGAGCCAGGGAGAAACAGGAAAACTTCAATATGAAGTTAATGCAGAGCCTGGAAAGAATTGAAAATAAGTTGGATAAGGAAAGTGGATCCAACAAATTACGGAGCCACTAGTCCCCTGATGTGGAAAGGAGATAAAGAAGTGGTAACAGACATCACTAGCACTCCCAAAGGCATTCCAAAAGGAGGCCACACAACAATTCAAGTCCATCTCCTACCAAAAAGCATAGGAGATATGAAGTGGATTAACTGAAGGGTAAAATGAATAAGATCAAACCTCCTACTTTTAATGGAGAGCACAAGAAAGATGAAGAGGCTGAGACATGGCTACTTAGCATGAGGAAATATTTCCATTTGCATAATTATTCCTCTCATGTAGAAGGAAGAATCACAATCTATCAGATGAAAGGAAAGGCATCTGTGTGGTGGGATCAACTTGTCCAAGTGAAACACATCAGAGAGAAGAATGTTACATGGAAGGAATTCAAGAAACATTTTGAAAAGAAGTAGTTAACCAAGAGATACTATGACAAAAAGATGAAAGAGTTATTTGAACTTAAATTGAGTAGCATGACTATAGTTGAATATGAAAGGAAATCTAGTATGATGATCCAAAAAATATGGAAGAAACCATAAGGAAGACAAAATATTTATATGATCAACATAGGGGAAGGCCTACTTTCCAAAGATCTTGGGAAGACAAGAGGAAGTTTAAGAAGGAGGAGAGGCAGAAGGGGAGCAAGCCACCATCTTTCAGAAATAGTCCTTAAGGACAACCAGTTTTGAGGGAGCCCAGGATGGTTGAAGTAGGTGGGAAAAGGCCAAGGCAGACACCTATGCAATGTTGGGGCTGTAATGGAGATCATAAGTTTAGAGATTGCCCTCACAGAAAAGACAAGGTGAGAACTGTTCACAATGTTCAACAAGCATAAACAGTGGAGGATATGGGCAAAAGAGTACCAAGGATCTATCCATCCCTAGACAACAAGCAAGATGAGTTTCAATCTTACATGATTGAAGTAGAAGGTATGATCAATAACCATGCCTTTACTATTTTAATTGATTCAGGGGATAGTCATATCTATATAGATACTAAGGTAGTGGAAATATTTCAATTACCAAGAAGAAAGCATGGGAAATCTTGGTTGGTGTAGCCGGCTACAGGAGCCAAGAGAAAGGTTGTTGAGTTGGTTAAATCATGTCTAGTGGGCATGAATGGACTGAGTACCAAGGCAGATTTGAACATCTTGACTTTGGGATCATATGATTGCCTAATTGGTATGGATTGGTTGGAACAACACCATGCCATATTAGACTGTCATAA